>JAUMHH010023372.1:0-10456 GCA_032359455.1 Chlamys rubida | reverse complement strand
GTAGGTATAGAATGTTCAACTCTCAGTATTTCTCTGTGTGGAATTGTAGGTATAGAATGTTCAACTCTCAGTATTTCTCTGTGTGGAATTGTAGGTATAGAATGTTCAACTCTCAGTATTTCCCTGTGTGGAATTGTAGTGTTATACGACATCCTGTGGATATAACTTAACCTGAAATCTCCAGCTGCTAGGTATGTGTACGAAATCACTAGAAATGAAGTAGATTTATTAGGAATGTGGGAACATGCTTTTCTACTTTCAATCCCTTAATATATCAATGATAATGGGTTTACTTTAAATACCATAAATAAAATACAAATTTATAAATATATAGTGGGTACTTTCCTGTGAATAAAAAAGAAAAAGAAGAAAGGAAAAACGGATGAGTAAGACAAAGTTCTACTTTTTCTTAAAGAAGGAAGACATGAGTAATTTTACTGGAACAAGACACATTTCTAAGCTGCGCGTTGGATTACACATTGATGTGCCAATCTATTAACGGCCCGTTTATCTATAAATGGCTATTTGAGGAGAAGCGATTATCTAAGGCGTAATGGAAAGTTAAAGCGTACCTGATTTCTTCACCAAAGACAATAATAAATTGTATTACCTCACATCAAAGAAACTGGGTCCTTTTACTTTGTGACTTGGGGTAAGTAGGGTCAAAGGTTGAAATCAATTACCATAAATTAGCTGATGTAGTTTATGCATATACCTGTACAGGAATACCTACGAACACCTACGTAGGAAATGTATGACTGTACCTACATACATTTGACCAAGATAACATGCTAATGTTGGAACATGGGTTGATGAAGGGGCGTTATTCTGTTGGTGAACATTTCTCTACCTGTGCTAGCTAGCCTGTACTTCAGCACAGGTAACATATCTGTATATTATGTGTACAATATGACAACAAACGACCCCGGGGGCCGTCCGTCTGTCATTGCCACTGTTGTCAATAGCAGTCAGGGACATTAAAAGACAGGAAACTCGCACGAAAGTATTGATGTGTAGATCTTTGTGTCCAAGATTACCTGTCCTCTGTTTAAATGACACAAATTCTTGTTCGGGGCTTCTATCTCCTTTTAACAGTTGTCTTTAAAAATAAAACCGTCTATTGAGTCGTTGACATAGAGCTATGTCGATACAGATCTGTAGGTGGGCCTGTTAGTCTTGAGTCGTGCCTCTAGGGTTTGTGTATATATGTAATGATTCACTTCAAGGGTGTAGTATGGTAGTGTCGTCTGCTGGGAGTGTAGACCACCTAAAACTTTCTGTGTCTCGCTCACTCAAAATATACAATATGAGGGAATATAATGCCTTCGACTAACAGGTAACAATTTTCAATCAATTTTGTTCTCAATTTTACCTTATCTAAGACATAATGATGATTTTTTATTCGTATGTAAATCTTTGTGTACACTTTATAGCAATAGTTACTTTACCAGAAAACCACAATTTGTTTATACTGTGTTCAGTGATCTGTGTCCGTAAAATGTTTACTCAAGTTTACTCGTGAAGAAAGTAGAACTTTAACCCTAATTTCCTTAATTGTTGTTACGTTTCATTTACATTCAGTTTAAATTGACAGAATGTAGGGGAAGATTAGAAATTATTCATTCTCTAGTTGTGTGAAAAATCTTCCGAATTATTGATTCTGCAGCTATATGAATAGATTCATCCTATTATCTGTTAAAACTTCATGACAATTTCACAGATTTTTGGTGATTTTATTGAAATACAGTTAAGAAGAAATTCAATTTGAAGCAGAATATAGTTCTGGTTTTCTGGATTTTAAAATTGCCCATTTTTAACAGAAAGAAGATTTTTCTTGATTTTATCAATTTTCAGTAAAATAGATCCCACCACACTTCTTCAGAATAAATTACTGCATCCTGGTCTTAGATTTTGAAGTGCAATAAATTAAATAGACGACTAGTTGATAATGGGCCAGTAATAGATAACTGCCTCAATTATCCTGTGAATTATCTTGTTAAAAGTGTTTTAGTTGCACATAGCATGTATGGAATATTTTGTCATCACATGATAATTTCATAATAAAAAAAAGTTATGAAAGTTTTATTTGCTTGCATTCAAAAACATCTCAAGAAGATTAAAGTCAACAAATTACTTGGGGTTTTTGCACAGTCACATGAAAGATTTAATTTGAAAATTTAAGAAAAGCTTATATGTTTAAAGAACGCTTGGTCCGTGACGTGTTAAGTTTATGGTTTAATGCATCAGTGATCACTCAAACTAACATACCGACGGTGAGATCAACTTTATACATGGAACGACCAGGTCAGTTCACACAAATATTTGGTAGGTTGTCAAAAAAACTTAGCAATACTGTGTGTACATTTTGTGGTAATTAATCTACTGGTATAAACTAAGTACTAAGTATAATTTGCAGGGCAAAATATTGTTGTGTATATCGATTGTTTTATAGAGTAATTTGGTCGGTCGTCTAAAACTAGAGTACCTTAACTGGTCGGAAAAGATATTGAGTTTAGGAATACGATATACTATATTGTAGTCAGTAGGTGTCCTAAATCAGGTAAGAATTGTCTTTAGTTTTAGGAAGAACCTGATTATACTGTCTAATTGTGGTGACTTACTGTGAATAAATGGAAACACATCGTGAATTCAGGGGGGGGGGGGATGAATCTGTTAAGACGGACACATGGATTCACTAACAAAGCAACTATTATACAGCACACAACCCCACCCCCTCAAAAGCAAGTGGGGTTACAATAAGTGAAAGACGTCTTTCATGTTATTTACCAGTCACTGAGCAGTTTGTCCCATTTCCAGGGATTGTTAGTACACATATAAAACAATGCTAGTTTTTCACAGGTTAACTTCCAAAATATACATATACCTATTTATACAGCTGGGTTGAGTATGGAATAATTACAAATGCTTAGAACCCTAAAAAATCTGGTCCTATGGACCAGCTGCCAGAGAGACATATAAACTGACTTATAATGTGTACGTTTTTGTGTCGTTACAGTCCGCCGTCACCGAGCAGTCTGAACACACTCCGCCAACAGCTGAGTGTTGGGGGTACCATGAGCCCCACCTCACACTCAATGACAGGTCAGAGTTCACCCAGCCTCTACTTCGGTACATCACGACGAGGCAGTATCTCCTCACTGGCCGGTACGTTTATCTCTGTTGTCTCCAGCGGCAGTAAAACAAGTCTTGTTTCTCAAACATAACTTATATAATATATTGATATTTATTATGTCGGGTGGCATATACCGGTAACCCCAAAATCAATCCTTTTGTAAAAAAAATATTGATTTTGATTAATACAAATGTAATATGATTTTGGTCATGTCATATCTTAAATATGATTAAATGATGGAACGTAACTAAAGTAATACCAAAATACGATTAGATGTTACCATGGTGATACTTGTGTGATTTGATGTTACCATGGTGATACTTGTGTATATTAATCGTGATTTGATGTTACCATGGTGATACTTGTGTATATTAATCGTGATTTGATGTTACCATGTCGTCTGCTGGATAAGCGAATTACTCGGTAGTGAAGCGGACGTAAAAACAATCAATCAATCAATCAATCAAGTTACCATGGTGATACTTGTGTTGTAGAATCAGAGCCTGCCCACATCACCACACCGCGGTTTGTCAAGGACATGTCGAAATACTGGTACAAACCTCAAATAACACGCGAGGATGGTAAGTTTGGATGTGTCATTGTGTCTGTTACTTACAAATCATGTTAAAGTCAGAACTTGTTTTTGCTGCAGTAATTGGTTCTCATTTACAGAGACATCTATCCTGATGTTCTGTAATACCAAGAATTTATACATGTTTATCATTGATAATACATGTATCATTGTCTTTTCAATGCAATGAATATTACCGTAAAATTTTCACCTGAGACTCGCATATATTTTCCTGTAGTTATTGAAATATCTTTAAATAATGAATCAATAAAAACCTGCTATGTTACAGCTATAATGCTGCTGAAGGATAAACATCCTGGCTCGTTTGTCGTCCGGGACAGTAACTCATATCCCGGCGCATTTGGCCTCGCTCTCAAGGTCGCACAGATCCCGGCCAACGTCCAAACCAAGTCAACTGGTGACCCCTCTGCTGACCTTGTCCGGCACTTCCTCATAGAGCCCACACACAAAGGTGTGCGGTTACGGGGCAGTAACAACGAACCTATCTTTGGTGAGTCTTATTTAAGATATATGATTTATTTATGATATGCTTATTATGCTCAGTAATAAGCCAATTTAAAGAAGTCTACACTAAAAAAATCTTTTCAATAGCTTTAATAAGGGGATAATTATTTAATGACATAAAGAAGGTTCACAAGAATTGATGAAATATAGAAAGTACACAAGAAATGATGACATCTAGAAGGTACACAAGAATTGATGAAATATAGAAAGTACACAAGAAATGATGACACTTAGAAGGTACACAAGAACCAATGACATAGAAAGTACACAAGAATTGATAACATTTAGAAGATACACAAGAATGTATTTTAGAATTACAAAATACATGAAGTACTAATTTAAGGAAAATTACTAAAAATTACAAGTATAATTTGTAAGGTTATATGTTCCCCTTTGTGCTTGTGAAACTCTCTTTGTTCATGTCTCTGTAGAAAGCTGATGATTCCATCTGTATTTTAACATATTTTTTTTTCTGTTTCAGGGAGTCTGGCGTCTCTGGTATACCAGCACTCTAATACACCACTGTCACTGCCTTGTAAACTCATGCTTCCTGACGCAGGTAAGAAATCATCACATGGTTCTCGAATCAACCAATCGCAAACCACTCATCTTAGGTATCCGTTATACCAAGTCTTCTATACAGAGATCACAAAAAGAACATCTGAGCAATCGATCCGTTCTGGATGACTCGGTAACCTCAATCAATAGTTACCTATATCTTGGCTTCATTATATCATGAAAGTGAAAGTAAATTTCTGTACATTCTACTTATTAACTTCGTTTTAACCCTTTCACCCCTATGTAACTTTAGTAGACTCTACCATGCATTGATCTGGATGAGTCCATTATGGTCTACAGTGGTGAAAGGGTTAAGTCACTCTTCACTTAATATCGCATTTTCCCGTTTGTGTATTCAGTGCGATTAGTGTCACATGCTTTGAGGTGGCCTCCTCTTTTTATCTTGCCATTAAAGGACCATCACCAAAAACAAACTTTAAGAAATGTACCTGTTTTGAGGTAAATGTCTATATGGTCATATCCTGATGGTCTTTTGTCGTAGCCTAACAATATGACCGACCACTTACCTGTGGAGGTTCGTCTTCTATTGAGGAAAGTCAGGACAGTCTTATGGGAAAATAATGAAATAGCGCACTTTAAATATAATGTTTCACACTTGGACAAATGACTAATGATATAAACGGAATGTACTGTAGACATTTTTTTGTAAAAAGAGCTTTTTGCTGATTTTCTGTATTTGTTATTAATGTACAGACACTATGGCGATGGATGGAAGCAGTACAATGGACAGCTCCTCGAAGACTGACCTGCCGAGTTCTGCCGCCGCCCTTCTGGCTCAAGGAGCAGGTAAGTCTTCAACATCACCTCCACGTTGAAATACGCAAACAAGCTTTCATTATTCAAAATAAAGTGATGTCTTCAATATTTTTTCCCCACAGTATAGTGGAAAACAATGAATGATGCCGAACGAAATTAAATAATTTACTGCAGCGAGATTATATTTACCTGTTTATATGTCCACAGCTTGTAATGTTTTGTTCCTGAATACCGTGGATACGGAGTCACTAACCGGACCCCAGGCTGTTGCCAGGGCAATGAAGGTGACCTTTGACACGCAGCCATCGCCCAAGACAACAGTGGTCCACTTCAAGGTGTCCAACCAGGGTATCACCCTCACAGACAACCAAAGAAAGTAAGTTAACAGAGCTACAATTTATATCTAGTCTAATAGTTCACATACAAAATTCAATTGTTGAATTTGATCAAGTCATATTGAATTCAATAGAAAAAATTCAAAAAACTAATGAAGTTAGATTCCATTTTGTTGTGGCAAGAGAATTTGGCAGAGCACTAGAGTAGTAACAATGTAATTTTAAGGCATATCTCTTAAAAAAATGACGTTGATTTAAATAAATACATTAAGACTGCTTTCATTTTCTAAACGTCAAATTCAACAGGGAACTTATTTCTACACATTTTACTGAATTTCCATCCATTGAAGACATATGTGTTGTGATATTGCCTTTATTCGGAAGTATATAATTAAACTTCTGTTTTTTTCTTTAAAGATTATTTTTCCGCCGACACTACCCTGTAGCTGCCGTCACGTACTGTGGTATGGACCCTGATGGTCGCAAGTAAGTGTCCTCGTCAAGGTCACCTCGCGTACAAAATCCTTTTTTCTTTGAGTTTGAGTAGTATGCTGTACTAGTGCTACCTATAATGTGCAGGATTGAAATTACTGACTCATTCAACCCTAAAATGTTATAATGAACTATTCGAACCTTTGAATTGGAAGAGTTCAAATATGTTTTCAGGGGTGAATGAATTAAATACTGATATCAAGCTTGAATTTTATACTCCATGGTTATTTGTTCTTTTAAATTTCTAAATCAATTTCTGTTGTATTCATGTCATTTCTAATTCAATGCAAATTACATTTTGCCATTTTTGTTTTCAGATGGAAGAGAGAGACAGAAACTGGTGCTCTGATGGAAGCAAGGTATGCACATACATATACATGGATTTAACAAGTTTTTCAATCTCAAATCATGGATGCTTCTAGCAATGAAAGTGAATTTCACTACTGTCCATAGTTTTTCTGTCTCACTCATAAAAACAACACATTTCTGATTATATAAATCTCCAAAAGAAATGATAGCTCGGTTAAAATATTTATAATAAAACATGCTCAATTATGTCTGAATCAAAAGGGGTTCTTGGCCCAATATTTTGTCTTGGTGGCTAAAGTTATTTAAAATTTACGACATAATCTATTTTTATTTCAGAGTGTTCGGCTTTGTCGCACGGAAGTCTGGTGGCCATTCAGACAACGCTTGTCACTTGTTTGCCGAGGTTGATCCTGAACAGCCTGCATCAGCCATAGTGAACTTTGTAACAAAGATTATGATTGGTCAAAGTGGTAAAGTGAAGCCATAGAAACAAATGTGAATTTGACCTTGTGACCTCTCTGTACCATAACTGACTTACCACAAATGGATAATTTATGAAGGAAGGAGAAACCAAGGTGATTTAACGACAACAGAAGGAGATGCCAAGGTCATTCAAAGACAATTAAGGGCACAAACGTTTCCCCACATGTCTTTGGACATTAATTACGAGTTTCATAACTCATGTTACCATGGAGACAGAGAATCGTCAAGAACAGTGAAATGGAAAGATGGAACGTAGGGCAATATCTACTGTAATATACGACTACTGTGCAGCGCCGTGGTTACAGAGGCTTCTGTATACGTCCTCTATTGTCGATGATAACGTCGCTAACATTTGAGTTCATATACAAATGTAACCAATGAAAAAGATTTTAGTTTTTTGTGCAAAATTCAGCTTTACATTATACAAGTCATCGTTTTAACTGCTTTTTCTATACACACGTATAGAATCTGTGCAACTCCCGTAGAGTTTAACTGCTTTTTCTATAACAGTATAGAATATGTGCAACTCCTGTAGAGTTACGATTATTGTTTAACAGTTGTAGTAGCCTTGCTCCGTTTTTCCCCCTTTTCGATTATTTAATGCTGATATTATTGAGTTATACAGGTGATAACTATCCCGTAGCCTACCTGTAACAGGTTGCTATGGATACAGGTATCCAGTGTTAAAAGTTGGTAGATACAATCGGTATTGTATGTGCCTTGTTGCAGTGTTTATGAAAACGACAGATCTGATTGGCCAGCTGGCAATTTTTTGGGGAAGAGAGCTTCTCGAATTTGAATGTTTCGGTCAATTTTATTGGCCAATACCTCTTCTCGCTGTTACGATAAACAGGTGATGAACGAGATTGGCATTTTATGTACCATTGAACATGAGAACGATGGTGAAAAACCTTTTTAATATATAATTGATTTAAATCCATTTTGATGCTCTGATATTTAATCTATGCAAAGATTGATCAGACTTTTACATGACCGGTAACCAGATTATAGTGCTACCGAGCCCCTCACAGCTAGCCTACCCCTTACAAATTGAGACTTTTATTTGATTTATAGACAGTATCTTATCATTGGACGGTCGTAATATGACATTGTATTTGTTTTGTTGTGTAACTGTGCATCATTTTGTTGGTCAGATTGTGGATATTATTTTGTCTTGTGAATGTATCTCCTGATGCCGGACTCTCTTCCATATATAAACGTTTACACCAATGTCGCACGAACAGATGTGTCTTTGTCGACGACACATAGTTACTATGGCAACACTGCGAGTGCTGAGAAGATGGAGGACAGACGGGGGTCGACAGTGTGTGTTCAAATGCTTTGTCTGGTTTATATTATATAACGACACTACGTCTGCCTCGTTACTATGGCGATGGTGGCGTAGAGTTGTAACGAGCTGTAGATGTTACTCTGCATATTATTATTATTATTATATTAATTTACATGTTGTTAAATATGTATAGGTGATAAATATTGTATAGTTTAATTGTATTTAGTCAGCGAGTTCATATTTATTGATATTTTTTGTCTGAATAAGTTTTTTAACATTACGGAATAGAACCCATCCTTCCCTTGACCTCATCATTGAGCCAGAGTCGGCTCTGACTGGGTGCTGTACTGAGAATGGACCTGCTACGATATTGCCATTTTTGATTTCACAGAATCATATTCACAACCAAATTAATTGCTTTTATCTTTCTTATTATTGAATATATACAAAGCAGTGATGTAACGATTATACAGGCAGTGTTATTTGAAACATAATTCATCCGTTTGTGACTTACATAATATGCATATAAATAGCATACCTGTATAATATCATAGATAGGTATCCAAGACAACCACATTTAGTGTTCATGGTCATTTTGAACTTCTAGGGGAAAAAATGAACGTCAACAAATTTCCAAAATAATTTTCCTCTAAATAATCACTTTTGTTTACAGCTTTGGGCAGAAGTTGTTGATCAGCTTTTCTGGTTATATCAGTGCCTTTGAATTCCATCAATTTGTTGCATGAAATTTGGGTTTCATTCAGGAGGAAGGTTTACAAAACTTCCAGAATAATGAGCTACCATCTTTTAAATGAAATTTGGTTTCAATTGATTTCTCATACTTTTAATGCATCTTAACTCATAAAATATTCACTCAAATTATGTACACATGTACTGAAAGTACTTTATTTTCATAAAAATAAATCACTTTGCTTATTTCAAACAGGAAATACATGTTTCCCTACATGATGTGTTTGTATTTCAAACCCTCTACAGACTGTTATTTAACTTAACGAAATAAGTTAGCACAAAACATTTTGATCAAATCAGTCGATTACTTTATTAAGTGTATTATTTTGCTGAATATTTTATTACATATTCGGAACTTTATTTTGACCATGAATTATTTCAGTCACCAAGATAGTTTCCACGATAAAAGACTAATTTCATTCAGTAATTATATATTGGCTTAGGTGTGTTAGCTGTAATAGAATTCCTCTCAAGAGATTATTTGTACAATATTATACCTCATCTCGAATGTTGGCTACAAATTTTTCTTTGATGGTGACTTTTTTTCTGTAAGGAAATGACTTTTTAACAAAATTAATACACAAATTTTGGCTGTGCAAGATTTAAAAAGGGACATAACTGTCCATGGTAGGAAAAGATGACTGAAATTTTTCCCTTTAAGAATTATTGTTCCGTCTCTTCAATTTGCAATAATACCAAGTCATGCAGTGTATAATGTAACTGTTAAATATTTACAACCAGGTTAGCTGTATTCGCACTGCTTAACGAAGACATGGGCATAACTTACTATCAAGCTCTTTGTAGGAATGTTACTCACATATGTCAGACACTATATGTGGTTATATTTACTGATGAAATAAAAATCAGATATTTATCCGTCTTTGTCTCAGATCTTTTTTTCATATGCTACTTTCATACGAATTCATATTGCATTCAGGCTGGTACAGAAAACATATCATATATTATTGATTTTGATGATTATACGTCCGCTATTACGGCCTTTTAGCAGACAATCTTACAGTGTAGGTATTCTTAAGGTCATGGGTACCACTGCTTCAGTTAAAATCATAAAGAAGAGTTCCACTAATTTTTAGGTCACCTGAGCTTGTCCGTCGTCGTCCGTCGTCCGTCGTGCGTCGTCCGTCGTGCGTCGTGCGTCGTCCGTTAACATTTTACATTTTCAACTTAAGCTGAAATACTGTCAGAGGGATTTCATTGATACTTCATGGGAA
>JAUMHH010023361.1:0-10631 GCA_032359455.1 Chlamys rubida | reverse complement strand
TTCTAAAATAAGTATTATTGTATATTTCTAAAATAAGTTTTAGTGTTTATTTCTAAAATAAGTATTGGTGTATATTTCTAAAATAAGTTTTAGTGTATATTTCTAAAAAAAAGTATTGGTGTATATTTCTAAAATAAGTATTAGTGCATATTTCTAAAATAAGTATTAGTGTATATTTCTAAAATAAGTATTGGTGTATATTTCTAAAATAAGTATTAGTGCATATTTCTAAAATAAGTATTGGTGTTTTTTTCTAAAATAAGTATTATTGTATATTTCTAAAATAAGTTTTAGTGTTTATTTCTAAAATAAGTATTGGTGTATATTTTGAAAATAAGTATTGGTGTGTATTTCTAAAATAAGTATTAGTGTATATTTCTAAAATAAGTCTTGGTGTGTATTTCTAAAATAAGTATTAGTGTATATTTCTAAAATAAGTATAAGTGTATGTTTCTAAAATAAGTATTGGTGTATATTTCTAAAATATGTGTATATTTCTTAAATAAGTATTGGTGTATATTTTAAAAATAATTATTGGTGTATATTTCTAAAATAAGTATTGGTGGAATATTCTAAAATAAGTATTTCTAAAATAGGTGTATATTTCTTAAATAAGTATTGGTGTATATTTCTAAAATAAGTATTGGTGTATATTTCTAAAATAAGTATTGGTGTATATTTTTAAAATAACTATTGGTATATAAACCAATATGACTTTATCTCAATAATAGAGTTGTTCTAGGGGGGCGGAGGTCCCGGTCTGACCGTGTTGTCTTTTGGTAACTATGTGAATATCCACGGATCATGCTTAAATCAATGATGCTGCTATAGGGTCGCTCTGCTGAATTCGGGTGCTGAATTCGATTTACGCTTCGGTGACTTGATTAAACATGGTCTAGCTCATGTGTTGTGTTGTCCATATCTGGGTACCTGAAAATTGTTACATAGATTATGTATCATAGGATATCTTCATATCATCAATGAAAATTCTCAGGCTTGTAATGCTGTTTCAATAAGTATTTCATTAGGTGATATTGGTCGAGAGCACACGCTGAAGTTACTGAGTACAGATTGTTTCGACGTCTGAACTGACTCAGACCATTCGACAAAGACAAGTTAGAACAACGGATAAATTTGAGAGGAAGGTATCGCCAATGAAATTCCGCTTCCTTTTAAAGGTGTTTGGACTTTCAGCATTTATCACTTCAGCAGATAATAAGTTATTCCACAGGCTAACCACATATGATTGCTGAAAAAGTTTTTGTGGAGCTAAGACGACAATGCTTTTTGTGAAGCTTCCTCTGGTGACCTCCTGTTGCTACGTATGTGAATTTCCTGAATGTGTTATCATTGACCGCATCATCATCATCACCGTTTATGATCTTGTACACTTGTGTCGTGCCAGCCCTGAGTTTTCTGTATTCAAGTGAAGTGTGGGCAACCCTAATCGTTTAATCGAACTAGGTACGGTAAATTTTAATTGAAGTTCGAGTATCCGTTTAGTTGCCCGTCGTCGTACGTTTTCCAAGTATTGAAGGATTCTATGTCTTTCTTATAGGGGAGATCGGGTCCAGTATATCTTTCTTATAGGGGAGATCGGGTCCAGTATATCTTTCTTAAAGGGGAGGTCGGGTACAGGTTGGCCCCAAGGGAAGTCCGGCCATACCCGATATTTTTGGTCTGGAGCAAATATTTACAACTTTGAGGATCTCAGCAGAACTTTTAGTTGACAGGGTGGTATATTCACACAAGAAAATGGCGATGGATACTCATTTATTGAATTACTCAAACGGAGAATTAAGTTACTTTTGGGAGTGTGGAAAGTACAATTGTACCATCTTTTTTTTAAAAGGAAAGAAAATCATGACCTCACTTCTGTATAGTTTTGCGAACTTTCTGTAAACCGTATTGCTACTTATCTATGCCGTAACAAACCGACAGCTTAACATGATGTTATACTTAAAAGCCAAGCACTGACTTTAATTCTTATTGTTGTAATATAGTGCGGCAAGTCTGGGTTAAGCATCGAGCCAGTTTGGAATCAACATTTTCCCGCCACTGTCACGACTTTCCGTGTGTTGCCTGAACCGAACCTGCCCCAGTATCGTACGTGGATCGAACCTAACAAAAATTAAATCATGTGATATTTCAATAAATTCATCTGTTACGACAATACGAAGTCGTCAATGCTAGGTTTTCATTTATACCATTACGTGAAGCTGTCAATACAGAGCAATTCGGTTTACAGGTAAGATCCTTAAAGTGGTAAATATTTGCAAGACCAAAAATAACTGGAGTAGCCGGACCTAACACGCCGTTATATCCTTCTACCCTCCCCCGAAAGAACAAACAAACTACATGTATGAAATAGCTTACATTTATTTTTTAATTTTTGCAAATCTTGCTAGATTAAGAATGATCTTTGTGTCAATTTTCTAGCCTTTGCATGTCATCTAGTGACCATGAAAAGCTTGTAAATGAGAGATGCTGTAATATCATCTGTTCTTTATTGTTTGTCTGTCTGTACTTCAAAATGACCATGCTCTTTGCAGATCATTTAAGGACTGAATTCTGTTTTGTTGAGGTTTATGGGGTATTAACCTCAATGGGTATTGAGACAAATTTTATGAACTGCGAAATTGAATTTTTCTCAAGACCTATTGAGGTTTATACCCCATAAACTTCAACAAAACAGGATTCTATCCTTATATTTACATTCAGTGCAATATTGATATTTTTTGGATATTTTTTTTCAAATATCTTTCTTGTGCAAGTCTCCGAGGCTTATGACGTCATCACTCAATTTAAGACGTCGTCCTGGTTAGATGAATAGCTTGTTTGCATTGATTACAAAAATTAAGATGTAAATTAGTTTTCTTTAATTCAATTAAAAACTTCTGACAAAGAAAACGAAACAACAATCTATTAATAGAACTACTTTCCACGCTCCGCAGAATAACAGAGTAATCATGTTGATAATATGCTTATGTATTCATTAGCCAACTGAAAAGTTCATTGAAAAATAACATTTAAAATGTTTAGCAGGTAAAGATGAATATACTCAGGCTACCGTGATTACTCCCGGGTCCATTCGCCATGCATGGGGATGTTATAACATGGAAATGGTTGAGATTACTGTCCTATAATGAAAAAAACACCTACTGAACATCCATAGAAAAATACAATTTACACTCATGATGCTACCAGAGTTTTCCCCATGTCTGTTACCACCCCAGGGTACTCTAATGCTGGCCCCTTCCAGTGGTCATACAGGGCTGAGATATACAATATTTTATATTTAGAATAGGTTATAATATATATACCGCTTTCGTTTATCACGTTCCAAACGATTGAACCGGCTGGACCAGAATTGATCGTTTATGAAATAAGGTCGAATCTAGTAATATATTGCTTTCAATATGAACACGGAATCAATGTTACAAAGAAATCAGGCAAAATAATTCAATGCAATTTCATAAACACATACAAACAACGTACACACATAAAGAAAAATAAGGAAAACTAATAATAGTAATTTGATGAAATGATGCACATGTCAGAAACTGTTTATGCTGTTCGTGGTCTACCGAAAGTTGAGCATTGCTAAAAAATTGTAGTTTTAAATTGAAATCGACATGTAAGGCATTCAAATGTCAATTTGCCTATCTCAATGACACAGACAAGACATTTTTATGTCGGGCTAGTACAAAAATGTCATTGTTTACTATGAAACATATAGGCTCGGCTAAGTGTTTTTTTTTTCAAAATCAGCCTGGGGCCTGTTCGTTTATAAAAGGAATTTTCGGGTATAAACCCTGGCGGACCTGTAAGTATTTAGACAGGCCTTGTAACGCTTTCTCAATCTGAAAGCAATATATATTACTAGATTCGACCTTATTTCATAAACGATCAATTCTGGTCTCCCCAATACACATTTTAAATACCAGGCTTCATCTCATGAAATTGTAAAAGTTATTCAAACGCAGACCCCTTACACACTTTGCACGATTTCTTTTCTAGTTAACACCCCACTCCCGCCCCCTCTCCGTCAAATCCTTCTCCCGTTCCCCAAACCCCACCCGCCCTGCACATAAAATTGGTTTCCTAAATCTATTCTTTACTGAACATATATATGTATATTATTTTTAAAATGTGTATTGGGGAGAGGACTATATTAAGTTGAAATAACTTTCAATTCAAAAGTATTTTATTGACAATGCATATCATGATACAAACATATAAGTTAAAAATTAAAGAACATGTTAGAACAGCATTGACAAAAGAATCAGACAACAGACTATGCCTGAATCAGTCTTCTTCTATTTCCGGTAGCTATGTACAATGATTAAATATATAGAATGTAATTGTCACTCGTTTTCCTCTCACACACATGCACACCCGGTCACACCCACACCAGCGTATGTGCAATACTCGTTGTTTAAGGGACAAAACTTGCCTGAAATAACTTGTTGTCCAATCCCTTTGTATCTTTGGTCAATAAAATATGTTTAAACTTAAGGCAAATCACACATTAATAATATTTGAGATCCCCAACCACATATGTAGCCTTTATACATGCATGATATGGGGCTTATACATTACTAGCTGTTATATACAAGAAATAAAATAAAACAGTGTATTTTTGTCATGTTTGCATTTGCCTGCTAATTCTGATACAGATTATTTCAGTATTTGTTTCTGATTAGTATCAATTCAAGACTGATTGTGAGATGGGCTAGGCCTATATGATTTTTTGTTGTTGAAACAGCATATCAATGTAGAGGTATGTTCACTGTCTGAAATGATCCAGGGGGAGGGAACATCGTCTAATAAACAAGTAAAGAACTCTCCTTTATTTGGAGGTGCATTAACAATCAAGTATCCCAGAATGCTCTAATTTGAGACAACAAACCACGAAGATGATGTCATCTCCGTAAATCCTTTCCAGGAGAGTAATTTATCTATTTATAGCCAAATTTTATCATTATATAAAGCTTGAACAGATAATATATGACTGAACTGTTGTGCAAGTTTGAAAATAAGCGACACTCGCAGGTCTGAGTATATTTCATCGTTGCCTTGGGGTTCACTTCATTTCCGAAGATGACGTCACAGATGTAAATACGACCAGAAAGGCAGTCTGTCTATTTCGTTGCAAACCACCCAAATGGAATGAAAATTACGTTTATATTGATGGTTTGATATTACAAATTGTAACCATGGATCTAGATGATGAATTCGCCGATTACCCGGAGATGTCGGAGGAGGAAGAAAGCGATGGCGATGATAATTTCGTGGATATGGGACTTGAAACGGAACCGTCGACCGCACAGGAAAAACATGAATCGGAAGAATTCCCATACGAAATATTTACAGCGGATCAAATAGTCCAGTTTATGGTTGATTGCATAAAAGAAGTAAATGCAGTTGTCCAGGTTGGTTTTTCATGGTATTTTTAGATTCCGTCGACAACTGATTGAAGGCTTACGGGCTCGCCCAAATTTTTGGTCGGAACAAAATCTCATCAATAATGTGTCTCCGTTTTGTCCTCTAAGTGTTTGCGAGTTAAAACGAAAAAAGTTGTATACACAAAGGTAATTGTTGTATTGCGTCTTATTTTTTTTGTCATTTCAGGAATAGAGATTTTTTAGGAAAATACAGTTATCCGCGACCAATATATTAAAGAAAAATAGGAATATGCATCATGTTCTAAATTTAGCTTTCCACTACTTTAGTTACTCGGCTGGCTAATCCTGTCTTAGGCTGCTGTTGTTGGTTTACTTGTAGTACTAATATTAATTGTCACTAAGAAGACAAGACTGAGAAATCAATTGAGGTCATCATATAAATGACATATAATCGAATAGTAAAGAAGAATGGTTTCAGTTGTGTTTTAAATTTTTATTTTAGGCCGAGCAAAAAACTTGTCTTCTCATTAACCTGTTGGCCCCTTAATCTCCCAAGAGGGAGTCGTGATTCCCCACTTAAAAGATATTCTGTGGGGGTCAAAATGCATGACAAAGTTTTGCTTTCAAATTTGATAAATTTGACTGTATGAAGTATGATGATATACAGATGTAAAAGATGTGCATTGATTAGGTTGTCTCTTGTCTTACAAGTGTCAGCTGTAGGGAATTTCCCTTTAGCTCGTTGGTGGAGCATCGGGCTTGAGAGCCAAGGGTCGCAGGTTGGAGTCCCAGTGACAGCACTATCTTGTCACTATATTCCTCATCCAACTACAAACTGGTGCCTTTGACCCTCCCCGTTGAAGGTAGGAGAACCCTTCGCGGGGAGTCAAAGAACCTGGGTTGGTGTTCGAAAAAAGGGGAGAATAGTGTAAAAGATGTGCATTGATTAGGTTGCCTTACAATGGCACTTGTCAGCTGTAAGGAATTTTCCCTTTAGCTCAGTGGTAGAGCATCTGGCTGGAGAGCCAAGGGTTGTGGGTTTGAGCCCCATCGACGGCACTATCTTTATCACTATTCCTCGTCCTACTACCCAGATATCAATTACACCTGCATGTGTACCTTGTTTTCCAAATCATGGACCGAGGTTTTTTCATCATCTTGATAAACTTTTTACAATAGCATGCAAATCTTAGGCAATGTGACTGTCGGGAAACATTTCTGAACACAGTTTTGAGGAATTATCTGCTGTTGAGAATGCCACTTGGCGACAAAATAGCTAAAAAGTGTCTCATTTTCGGACTCAAAAAATATGTTGCATTTTGACAGATGTCTTTTTTTGGCAATCATTTAAACTATGACATAAATGCACTCAACATAGTTTACACTACTGAAAAATGGTAGAGCAAATTAACAATAGGGTTGAACGAATGTTAATCTTTATTCTCTAATTGCAAAACCTGTTAAAAATAAAACTGCTGTATCCCACTTCATGTTTATCGTAAACAGCGACTAATACAGGGGCCCCTGTAGAGTCGGGGGGTTTTCTTCAAGTTCTGTGTCTTCTACAAGAGAGGACATGGTAGATACCAAAATTGATCAGTTGCCCCATTGCAACACTTAGGATCAGTTAGTTTCCTATCTTTCCTGTCCTCTTACTTTTCAATCTACTTTCCATTTCCAGCAGTGTCTCCTTAGGCACCCGTCCTCATATGACCCTGGCTGTTGTGAGGATGTTAATCCCTAAACAAATACACAAACCGATTGCATGCATTCTTGGGTTGAGTTGAATATGGTATTGACAATGATCATGCACTTCCTCCTGTTAGGAGCCATTTTGAAAGTGAAATACTAGTCCCACTATGTACCAGTATTAAACCTTTATGCAGGGGGCTGCGGTGGTTAAGGCGTCGGACATTCTGCTACCACTAGCCTTCCACCACTGGGTCACAGGTTCGAGGCCTACATAGGGATGTCGCCAAGTACTGGCCGCAGCTCGGTGGTTTTTCTCTCCGAGAACTTTAGCTTTCCACAACCTGACACATCCTAAATGACTATACTGGCTGTAGCTGTTAATATAATAGGACATAAAACAAACAAACAAATAAAACTACATGCAAGACTTGAGTTGTATACTAAAGATTTTTGATTTTTAGAAAAAAAATGAAATTTAAAATGGTGCAGGATATCGATCCCACATATATATATAGTTTTCAACAATTCAATGAAAAAGAAATGAAGATTGCTGCATATATAAGTAGATAGTACTGTGGATTCTGCTTATTCTAATGTCCTATTCGACCAATAAAAATATTATAATAACTAGGATGTTATAGCAAACATGCAAGTAATTTTAGTTCGTTTAAAGTTATCAAACCCAGAAGTAAGTTCCCTTATATGGTTGTCAGATTGAGCTTGCATTTTGATTTCAATGATGATCTCATGCCTTGAAAGTCGAGTAGAACTGGTAGAAAAAAATAACAACTTCAAGCACAGAATATTTTCGTTTATTATATATAAAAAAAAGATATTATTTTAATGAAAATTCATATTGTACGTAACAGTGCTTGTAAACATTGTAGATAAATCATTTACCGATTTATAATTAGCATATTACCATGATCACTGGGCATTGATCATGATTCATAAATGTTTTAGATAATGCATGTGTCTAGGGGATCAAATAAATGTAAGACAAAAACAAATTCTCTGATCTGTGTATATATGGATAGCTATCCAATTAGTCATAAAGAATTTTAAAGGTTAGGACACAGTTTTTCCCTCGTTTTAAGTTTGAAAGGTTGCCAAGTATAACATGTTTTAACTTTATCAACAGGTTGTTGGACGTATATTTTCTATGTTTTGTGTTAATGATATATTTTGCATCTTGATTTTCAGATTCCATCAACTATAACCAGGATTCTGCTGAATCATTTTAAATGGGACAAAGAAAAGTTGATGGAAAGGTGAAAAGTTTGACATATAAATAGTTCATTTAGTACAACAAGTCTTGGTAAAGAAAATATTTTCATTGAATTATATATATAGAGAGTACAACAATTTCCCGACATTGTATCAATGTAAATGCTAGTATGTAAAATGATATATTATATAAGAAAAAAATTGTGATTCAAAGACTCTTAGAATTCATCATTGGTACTGCTGCTGTTTCTTTTAATACAGAACGATCCTTTTTTGTATGTTGTTCCCTTTATCAAGTTGAATTTCACTATAAAAAATGTTATTCTGAACACACAGTTTTCAATTCCTGTATGACTCGGTGACATCTAAGATGTTAATGTGTAAATCTTATGACATTCAACTGATGTTTATGCCCTTAATGTACTAAATATATATATTCAGTTAGGAATACTCATTTATTTCTTGGAAATATATATGTTTATGATCAAAATTTGGCTCAGTTCCTACTTTTTGACATGTTTCTTCCCAAATAAATAAAATCCAGTTTCTAGCAGTGGAAAATTTCATTTCCTAGTTTTCCACATATAAATGCTGAATAATTTAAATAGAATAATTTCAGAAAATTCTGCATTCTTTTGAAGAAAAAAAAGAACATTGAGTTTGTATGCCTCGACCCTTCAAAATGTTTTTACTAATTTGATGATGAAGGTGGAAATTTAAAAAAAAAACTGGAAAAATCCATTCACAAAGTTATGAGTAATGAGATTGTGTGAAAAAGGTCATTTTCTCGTGATCAGTTAAGGATAATTTGATGTCGGCTGGACAGATTACTCTTGAAATTTAAATGCTTTTACTGAACAATAGCAGTTTGCTGATCATGAAATGTCACTGGGACCCAGAACAGACAACTTTACCTAAGCTAGTCCAATAATGTTAAACCTCAAACAAACACTAAAATGAAAATATATGGACTCTGTCCCATATATTAAATGGAAATCTGTATGACTTGCAGGTATTATGATGGTGACCAAGAGAGACTGTTCTCCGAGGCCCATGTTGTCAGTCCTCACAGGAAAGACCCATCAGGCAGGCCTGCTAAGGTAATATTTCGGACTGGACATTTTATCATGTGTTGAATTTTGACCTGTGTATGAAAAAGTAATTTTCACACCTATAATAGTGTTTTATACACTATTAAAAATGTATATAAAAAAACAGAATTTTACCTAGGCAATTTAATTATCAATTAAAAAAGGTAATGAAAAATTATTGCTACCATATTCAGTATCACTTAGGTGTTGAATTTGTATATGAGTGCTATCAATCATGTTGATTTATGCCTTTGGGATGTATTAACTATCCTCTTGTTTACTTTTGACAAAGAAGATGACGAGGTCAGCATCAGCCGCGGCTAGCCAGGAAGTGACCTGTGAGATCTGTTATTTTGGCAAAGTCGCTGTGGTAATTATTGTCATGTATTTCTATAATGTGAAAAAAAAATCATTGTAATGAATGGTGGATGGCCTGTTATATTAGTCTATGATGAAAATCGGATTTGGAATAGAGGGATGTAGATGGTCCTGATAAAAGGTAATAATTGTACGTTTCTTTAGATAAAGGGATTAAAATATTGTGGTTTGGAGGTTTGATTATATTTGTTGGTATTGAATTTTTTGGAATATAAACTCCATGCATTAAAGGTCCTTGACAAACTGGTTTTTAGTGGGCATATAGATATAGCTCACAAATATAAGCCTGATATAGCCCAATGTCTTTCAAGATCAAAATTAATTATGTCCCCGCAGCTTAAATGGGGGTGGGGGGCATGAATCATTTGCCTTTTCCATTGGCCTATGACATCTTCACTTGGTAAGACTTTTTATTTAGCCTGATACCAGTAATTAAAAGTGCAACAGCTCAGTCATCAAACAATTTATGTAGATACTACACCATTATATCAAACGTAGGTGACCTACCTGTATTTACACTCCATTGACTGTCTTTGGACTTTTAGCTCTCTTCTATCTAAGCAGAAAAAGAGACATATATGCATAAGTTTCAAAAGAAATTTCTCGATTTTTGAAGTAAATTGTATAAATACATATGCAAGACCACATACTTGTGTTTTTCTAACGAATCAGAAAGCACAAGTTTATTGCGCGGATGAGTGAATATATACATCCACGCAATAAATGAGTGCTTTCTGATTCGTTAGAAAAACACAAGGGTGTGGTCTTGCTTTTATCACATACCTTCCGTATTTGGTAGAGATCGATACAAAGATTTTATAAACTTTGATATTTT
>JAUMHH010023339.1:0-10631 GCA_032359455.1 Chlamys rubida | reverse complement strand
TCGTCATGTTATTTCTCTGTTTGCCCATCGCTTGTCTCTATTCGTCATGTTATTTCTCTGTTTGCCCATCGCTTGTCCCTATTCGTCATGTTATTTCTCTGTTTGCCCATCGCTTGTCTCTATTCGTCATGTTATTTCTCTGTTTGCCCATCGCTTGTCCCTATTCGTCATGTTATTTCTCTGTTTGCCCATCGCTTGTCTCTATTCGTCATGTTATTTCTCTGTTTGCCCATCGCTTGTCTCTACTCGTCATGTTATTTCTCTGTTTTCCCATCGCTTGTTCCTATTCGTCCTACACCATCTTTATCGTCTGATGATCCATATTTCAAATTGTCCTTAGGTGGCTTCTGTTTGTCCCGATATGTCCCCTGTTTTCCTCAGATGGTCCGAGTACGATGTCCCGAGATGACGCGCGCGCTGACCAGCTGTACGATTGCCCAGCCACTCGTTAGATTTAAATTAAACATACAACCTACTTCATTATATTTTCTTTTTCTGTTTCACTAAATCACAGAGGACATCGCATTATTATAATTAAACAACACAAATTGAAATTATCAAAAGGCGAAATTGTCCTCGAGTGCCCGCGTGTCCTGGTATGACCGGTGGTCACTTGAGAGAAAAGATTAGATTTTTCTTTTTCTTTTGATTTCTATATTAAAATCAAGAGAATATTTGTACCCCGTGTCCCCTTCGGCTTCTTTCATTGTTTCACTTGTCCACAGATCGCGTTTGTCCTCCTGACTTTTTACATATCAACCGATCTTTATCCTCAATTATACTCAGTCCATATCATTGTAATAATAAATGTTTCTGTTTTCTATTGAATTGAATACAAATGCCGACTGTCTTGTCCAAAGCATCCTGCCGTGATTAATATCCATTAAATCGTTCTCCTTTGGTGGAACAACAGCTGCCGAAAGTTTTCCTTATAACCACCGGCAGTGGGACGATTAATACCAGTCTACCATTTGTCGTGTAGTCGGTGTGGTTATCGGCTTTTATTCTACCATTCAAGTCCGTTAAGTAGTTTGCTTTATTATTTTATCATCCTGCATCCAATATGCAGTACGGGTGATATAGAGAGCGTCTTAACCAAGTGATTCATGTTTTATGACAGAAATAGAATTCTTCAATAGGATTATATCAGTGAATCCCTTTACACACATTTTCAAAAAGAAATGGACTGACAGATTCGTATCTAAGTATATTATATTCAACATTTAGAAAACGAACACTCTAAATAGGCCTAGATATACCCCGATACGTTTGTATCTGTTTAATAGACATTCTATTTCTAAACATTTTCTTCAGATTGGTAAGTATGGATTGTAGAAAGGTTATATATCACAACCAGTAAGTGTTTATGTGTGACGTTTCGGTGACTACTACGGTACGTACCCTGCAAAATAGTGTAACATATGTACGAGCTGGCAGTATATAATCGAAGACGATTCGGACACGCTATTTAAGCAAATTAACACTTAGGTGTTATATATGTTCGAAATGACGAATCATACAGACAATTCGATTCGGTTACTTTCAACTAACAATACACATTATATTCTATAATAATTAGAAATGAACTGCAGTATTGTGGCTCGTGTAAGGGGCCTGCCGACTATACTGTAGTTGTCCTATGTCTTGTACTGTTCCTGGCGACAATGCAAGACATCTGACCTTCCTAACACATCCACCGGTTGAAAATATGCAGAGGGACTTGGCTTTTCGTCAGTCTTGACTTGATTTACACTAAAGATGAAAATAACATTTATCGTTCGCGATCCAGTGTAACTTGAGTATGAGATGAATATCGCCATTTATGATAGAAACTCGAGTTCTTGTGTTCAAAAGAAAATCCTAGTTTTCTGATGAATCATTTGCTTGAGGATACGACAAAAACAAAACAAAATATTAATATCAATTTATCCTTTTTATTTATATCAATTTTATCATTCAGATATTGTTCGCAAATACATGTACACAAGTTTTGTTCACTTCACGATTTAATATTCCCAACCACCCAATATGTCTACGTACCATACACATATAGACAATCTTCTCGCACATATTACACGTGTTTGCACGTGTACCATCTACGTATAGTCTTATATTCATGTTACATACACATTATTGCACGTGTACAAACATATATGTAACACGTGCACCATGCAAACACGCTCTTACACAAATATACCACTCATACATTACACATGTACACACATATGCATGTAACACGTGTATGATCCAAAAACGCCCTTAAAAATGATACCTCGCACACTACCACAGAACTATAGATTATCTAAGTCCGTGACACTTAATATAAAAATCTAACTTATTAATTCACACGATTTTCTTATGCCAATTCACACGTTGATCGATACAACTATATATAGTCAATATATTAAATAAAAACTAAATTGTCTAAAATAAATAAACCGGACAACTTAATTAAAATAATATTAACAACATAATATAAATAATATGTTACTTTGTTCACATTAAAAGAACCTGATCATCGTTATTTGAAAACGAATAACATAATATATTAAAATGCTAATTCTAATAATAGCATAATACACTGTAATGCTAACGGGTTTTAAACGAGTCAATAAGAGTTTGTACTGCTAGAATAGACAAATACAGCAAATAATATTACCAACATGATAAAAAAAACTCAGTATAATATCTTGATCAGATAAAATAAAAATACTGATGATGTAGGCTAGGTAAGATAAACCGCACCGATATCTCATGGGTTACATACATAGGATACAAATAACTTCCGAGTGTCTACGCCATTAATAAATTATACTCTTACTAACGTACACAGTAGGTAAGTTGAGAGTTCCGAGTGAAAATCTACTACTACAATAAAATAAATAATAAATTAAACATATATAGTACTAAAGTAAATTTAAAAGTGCACATTACTCCCTAAAGTATATTTCCAGTAAATTATTACGCCTAATTGAAATTTTGTTATACACGTAAAGCGTTATTTTATGGCATACTAGAGATGCTGCTGGTTGAATTCCCCGCCCTTTTTTTCAGCCCCTTTAATTGTCCGCCCTTTTTTGACGTTCTATTTACTAAGTGGTCAGATAACATCACTAGGACAAACAAAAAGTCGGACATATCCTGCTGACCAACCGTCACACTTCCTTAAGAGACGGACACGATCTGTTGTACGTGGACACCCATTTATTTGAGCAGGAAGTAAATATATTAATTCAATAATACTGATATAATCAGTACCCTATTAAATGCCAGAGACATCATTAAACAATAATCTACTTATTTCTCTAAATAAATATGTATGGTCAGTAATACATTAAAGTGCACGTGCCGCGTTCTTTGACTTTAAAAATATGTAATAATATTGCACTGATATAAAAGCGATAAATAAAAAATATTTTGAAGTACACGTTTGAAAATGAAACTAGTATTCAACCTACTCTCTATATCATTGTTTTGCATTTTGGGTTATGATATTATACTCACGTATAATGACATATAGGTATAAGGTCGTAGAAAACACTAATATTAAGATTTTATGTACATAGGATTATGAGATCACTTTGAAAACTCGCCGACTGCGGCCTGACTGACCACGTGCCGGACACGTGCAGCTGACCACAGCCATTGGAGGATAGTAACTATTGCACATAGGACCCAGCCTAATTGTTCTATCCGTGTCTACACTCTATACACTACACACACCCCACACACACGTCACACACGTACTCGCTATCAGATCACATATATACACTATGCATAATCTAGTCATCAATACATCAAATACACTGTAATTTAAATACACTGCAATTTGTTCGGAATTCCAACTTTGCATATTACAGGCGAAATGATTATACAACACTTGAACTAACCAATTTGTTTGATTTCTTTTTTTTCTTATGCAAGATAAACGAGATAAAAACGATACATGTTTGGTCAGCCGATAAAAAAATACAAAACGGTGAGCAATGAATTTCTTTAGAACTAGTTGGCCATTATTTATCTGAAATATTGATAGTATCGCGTCAATTAACCGCTGAATCACCAGATCCCTGTCGCACGTGCGTGAATTTGCATGTCTGCATGCCTTTGTCCTGACGTGGAGTGTTTGTCCTCGCATGCAGTGTTTTGTTTATGTCCATCAGCCCTGAACTACAACACATGTCTCTATGACGATAAGATATATGACGCCATCTGTCTAATCCCACCACCACTAAACTACTGACTAGTACACACTCATAGTACGGGTACTTTAAATACTCACATCGAGGCTTATATATAAAACATCTACCTCCACCCCCACAACACGTGACCACACCTACCTTCACCCCACAAAACGTGACCACACCTACCTCCACCCCACAACATCTGACCACACCTACCTCCACCCCACAACACCTGACCACACCTACCTCCACCCCACAGCACGTGACCATACTTACCTCCACCCCACAACACGTGACCACACCTACCTCCACCCTACAACACGTGACGACATCTACCTTCACCCAACAACACGTAACCACACCTACCTCCACCCAACAACACGTGACCACACCTACCTCCACCCTACAACACGTGACCACACCTACCTCCACCCCCACAACACGTGACCACACCTACCTCCACCCCAACAAGAATTGTAGTAAACCTTTACAGACACAACAAAGATGCACATAGGAACCAGACTTCACTTTAAAATGTAGGGTATCAGTTTTTTCCGTTTCAGGTTCGATAAATGTCCGTTGTTAATTTCACAGAGACAAGTACTTATGAATTACATACACTTGTTACACAGGGATGCTGTGTAACGGGTAAATGTAGTCTGGTCCCTGTGGTTGTGCCTAACTAAGTATATATATTTCTTCATCCTACACCTCCACCACACTAACCTACTGACCTACCTACTGACCTACTGACCTACAAGGACAACTGTGACGAAGCTGTCCAACTCTACTATAACTAAATAGTACGACCCGTAGACTTGTTAAGCCCCCAAAATATCTTAAAACAGCTGATCATAGAAATCGGTGAAAATAGAACGACTGATGACATATATATATATATATAGTCTGAAGAATCTCCTTGACGAGATGAAAGTACTTAAGACTTGTTGTTGAGATTTGTTTAATTTAAACTGTTAGGTTTAGTGAATAGATATGTTTCCTCATTCACAGGGGTTTGTCAAACAAATCTATGGGTCGTAGTATAATTAAATACTATAGATATATATTTACTAGATTAATATAATTACATACTATAGATATATATATACTAGATTAATATAATTACATACTATAGTTTATATACACTGTACTAAGTTACCATGTGTGTAGTCAAGGGATGATGGGTTCTTTGTCGACATGAAACCTGGCGATGCAGCAGTATGTTAATTTCATATTTTATATTATTTTCAAAATTCAATCTATATAATATAAACAAATTGATTAATTCAATGTACGCTATAAATATATATATACACTAGGCTATTATTTAAAATCTTACAAAATTTCTATTTTACACGTTTGGATTTCAACAGATCCGTTGTAGCGAGACATCCGTTCCTTCTACATAAATACAGTTGTGTGCGATATATACACGTGAACTAATCTAAATATATACATTAATATAATATGATATAAATGATATATACATATTTACAAGTCTTGACTAGGAGACTCATCCGTAAACCATCCAATTGCAAATGGCGTGGTTCGAGATTTTTTTTGTTCGTAAGACGACAAATAAAATGCACGTGCATAATTATTATAACCAACTAAAAAACACTAAAGCACATACTAAAAATCACTCACTCGTGTGACGTGTAGATAAAAACAGTAACAAATGAAATGGCTAAACAATGTCACGTAAAAAATGGGACATTTATCATAAATGTGATAACACAGTCAGTAATTATTGACGTTGTGACTAAACTTGTTTGACAAAGGCGAGCCGGACCGGAACACCCAGATGATACCGAGTGTGTTCAGTCAATGGAAACAGATGTTCCATTATATCATTTACTGGATCAGGAAAATCATTTTTTCCCCCTCAAGGGCCTCAAATTATTGAATTTTTCGATAATAATGTCTGAATCACACAATGCAAACACGAACCAGGGCCACAGCTAAAATTAGACGTATACTGTTATACTATAGGAAATCAATACGAGGCCCGTACTCTCCGCTTTGTGAACACACGATTCTTCACTAATCAGTCAGAAATTTACATATTAATGAGTCGGAGAAAACCGATTTAATTATATTAGAAAAAAATATTTGAATTTTTTTAATGATATATGCATATTTTTCTGTCATATTTCGGTACGTTTTCAATCGTGAATTTCTGCCTATTTTCAGTGAATACAGGGTAGGTCAAACGAACTGTCATTAGGCTTGACTGATTTTGGCACGCGACAAATGGTAAGGTAATAAATTATGGATAATACGCCAGCCTTGTGGCTATATGTGGAAAATAGGGCTGGCGCTTCAGACTGAATTTACATAATTAATATTCCATATATGTATACCACAGCATCAACCGTACGGTCATAATGAATGGTAGGGTAGCCATATTGGAATAGAACACCATACGGGGATACAGAGTACAAAATTATCGGAGAATATTAACTTATAACTGTATAATGAACGGAAATATATCTAAATATAAATAGTAGAAAAAATAACCCTAAAAATAAATATAATCGTAAAAAGATGCTTTGACCATAGTGTTTTGTTCGGAATCTGGCATTAACGATAAACATATATAGCACCAAATATCGCAATTAACGTATCTCTCTCGCACAGCTCGCAAACATGTACATACCGTTCTTACACTATACAAAGTTCACCATTTCTAACATGGCACCACCGCTGGCATGGTAATATGTCACTTTGCCACATCTTTGAGGAACGATTTGATCCGACTCGGGAGAGGCAGGTTGTCTATATCATTGTTCTGTTTCACCTTTGATAAGATGGTAGCTCTGCACCTGTCCTGTAGACTGACGTATCCTCGTCTCCGCACTCCCAGAGTCATCTCCGTCTTGGCTGCGGTGGAACACACAATTGGGAAAAGTTCTTCTTCAATCTCATTTAAACCTGAAAATGCCACTCCAAGATACGTTCCGTCTTTGAAGAAACTGAGCGTTCCTTCGTTTCCGTCGAAAAGCATTCCAACCACAGTGGCTTCATTCTCCTTGAAGGGCGTGGTGTATTGTCTCCAGCCTCCGCTATGCCACAGGAGTCCTTTGTGGGACAGGCCCCAGCTCTGACCATCCTCTCCCAACATATTCACAAAAGCATCTACGTGTAGTCGGGCACGTCTCGTCCCCACACCAAACATCATACTGGTCCCAAATATTCGCTGGGAGACTTTAATTTCCCAGTAATGCCTCCCATCGTTGAGAACCTGCGAGCCCCGAACTCCGGCGGTGCCATTGGACCAGTTCGGGTGGAAGTGTGCTGTTTGGAATTTAGTCCCGTATAAACGAACTTCGTGAGATTTGTCCTTTTTATTCCACGTCCATTGCTCCTCAAAACCATTATGGAGAAGCTCTGTAGTCTGGTGGTAGCTGCGTACCATCGTGGTATCGCTAAGCACAGGTCGATAGCACCGTTTTGCTGCCTCAGTTTCCCTGGCCTGATATGTCAAATAAAATACAGATCGATAACTCTATGGAACTCCACAATAGGAAAATGTCTTGGTGTGTTTCAACATACGCGCTAACACGTTTTCCGATATTTCATTTCAGATTTGTGTTTTCATCAATAATCCATAAGACCATGAACACATGTTCCTTCAAGTATATATATATGTGTGTGTGGCCTTGTTGTCATCTGTCAGACTAAGCCACTGTAACGCGTGTGTCCAGCTTGGCTGCGTGGCTCTCTCTAACATGTGACCCGGTGTGGCCCCCGTTTATATCGACTCCGTTACAAAAGAAATAGCCGTTATTCCGTTTGTCACATTTCGTCCGTGAAAACAAAGACCTGTACTTGCACCTTCTTTCAATAATAATCGTTTGTTATCACATACGGGTTCGATTCGCAAACATTAGTGTCGCGCGACAGCCACGTGCCACCATGACTGTCAATCATCTGCACCGATTGGATTACGGGACAAAGTGGGCGGGGCATGGTTTGGATTTGTACCGGCGGCCGTTGACAACAGCTGTTACTATTCCCGTCAAAGAGGGCGCACCGTGTCACCGCTAACTAGATATAGTTCGGAACACACATTTCCCAGTTATGTTTATAGAATTAATTTATTATATCTCGTAAAATATTACAGATAAGGTTCCAGGTTTAACCCTACAAGGACTAAAAATTCCATTTGTTTTTCATATAATATATCGGAGTTTTATTTCTACAAAATGTATTTATTTCTACAAACTGTAAATAAACTCATTGAAACATGATGAACTAAAACATCCGTAAGATCAATATCCTGGTTAATACGCCAAAGACTTTTGACAATAGTTTCGTGTTATTTAGACCCGCTCCCTTCTCTCATCCCGTCCAGTAAAATGTTTAAAATGTAAATACATTATATTCCATGAGTAGGGTTTGAAGCGGAGCAAATCTACATCATCATCATTCTGTCGCATATATATACCACGCTATGATTGTATTTTTATATTCTTGTGATATAAAACACCACTTACATTGCTTGATAACAATACTAACTACTCTACAGTATAGTTTGAGTGTGGAAAGGTCAGTCTTAATTATGTGGGATCGCTCTAAGTGATTGATCCGGAAACGGATACTATCAATCGACTGTGATCCGGAAAAGATTAAGGTGTTATATTCTAGATTTACAGATAATCTTCGGTATTATGTGTCTGACTACATTCGTCTCTATATATAATTATGCATGTATACGACTTTTGTTGCAACCGAGAAGCGCAAATATGTGGAACACCAAACAGACATATATTTTCATTTATTCCGTGATTGTATACCTATCTTCAATTGAATTATACCTATATTCAATTAATTGTATCTATATTCACGGACTTTGATAGCTAATCTAATTCCGTGCTATATTCAATTAATTGTATCTATCTTCAATTAATTGTATCTATCTTCAATTAATTGAAGATAGGTACAGTTAATTGATTATATATATATGTTAATTTGGCGTTCCATACAAATCCTACAGGGAGGAAACTCTATAATTATACTTGTAGCACGGGTACAACAAGTAAGTCTATAATTCGAAATGAGTCTGTCCCTTTTCGCCCTATTCTCCTGCTGAGATTTGTCTTTGTTCCCAGTAGGGTATTAGTGTGGCCCAGATGTCGAGCTGCGTGTTACGTTTACTGCTGTAAGCACCAGTTGACTGTCAACAAACCAACACTGGTCGATATATCGATCTCTAACAACCCGAACGGCGTACGGGCACGGATATACGGAACTCCATCTGTCGCCCTCCCCACGGATTCCGGGGACTGTCCTCCCATATTCAAACAAGTCACTTCAACATATTTAAATATCTTTTATCAAACGTGTTGTACTAAGCTCATTTATCCGTTTTGAATGGTGGACCTATTCACCTTTTGAGCTCTCGGTAGGTATCAATGCTGACATAGCCTAAGCTATTTTATATCAATTACAACTTTAGGTCAATTGTACTGCAAGAACAAATTAAAAGAAACGCCGAACCCCCTATATGTAGACAGTGCAGAAGTGCCCCCAGGGATACGAAAAGGGAAAGACAGACAAACAGACAGACAGTCTCAAATTAAATATATCGTTTTTAAGTTGTAATTGACCCAGTTAGGGCCACCTGACGATAAACAATGGTCATATACGTTAAGTATGTCCTGGTAGAAAATATTAGTAAAAAATTATATATAATAAATAAAACGATAGGTAACACGTGCATTCAGTTGTTCTACATGCAGAGAACCCGGTGCAGATTTAATCTCAAAGTAAAAGAGAATTCAGAGAGGTTGATATGTAGACTATCTGATTAAAACCAGATCTCCCCCTTCCCTGCTAGGCGGTAGTGGGACTTAGATGCTTCTCAGGTTGTGAGAACAGATACCATCCAAGTCTGTCTTTTAAACAAACAGGAATTATTTCGTGGATATCTCAAACAAACTCATCAATACGAGTATTCTAGGTCACTATACTCAATGGACAGGGACAGAATGCGACACATGTACTTGAATTTTAATATGGTGTGATATGTGTTCCAAGAAAAGAATTTTGTTGTATCGTATATTGAGTATTGTATCGAGATACGCACCGTATCTTGCTGTCGCATCGACACATGTATCATATCGCGAATGTTGTATCGATATGCGTATCGTATCGTAGGTCTTTTATCAGTATACTTATCTTATTGTTCATGCTGTATCGCGATACGTATCGTGAGTGTTGTATTGAGAAATGTATCGTATCGTGAGTGTTGTATTGAGATACGTATCGTATTGTGAGTGTTGCATTGAGATATGTATCGTATCGTGAGTGTTGTATTGAGATACGTATCGTATCGTGAGTGTTGTATTGAGATACGTATCGTGAGTGTTATATTGAGATACGTATCGTATCGTGAGTGTTGTATTGAGATATGTATCGTATCGTGAGTGTTGTATTGAGATA
>JAUMHH010023338.1:0-24868 GCA_032359455.1 Chlamys rubida | reverse complement strand
ATGCTACAAGGATTGGCCTTGGGGTCTGGCATATTCCCTTGGATCTCATTTGGAGAATATTTTGCCATGATTGCTTATATATCCAGGTGAGCGATACAGGCCCTCTGGGCCTCTTGTTATATACTAAACATGATGTTTATTATAACTGTTTCAACAATGAATCATCTAGTCACCAGTTACTAACTCAGCAAGAGGGAACTGTCCCATGTCTGATTCCTTGTAGAGGTACTTGGCAAAATTACCTTGGTTGCATTGGGACTGTGTACATTAATCTTTTAACCTTATATATTTTAGTCTGGAATAACTGATCATCTCATTTCAAAAAAATATGATGGGGCAGCCCATCAGAACCTTTTTTTTAAATGGAGATACTTTATTTTGGACTAGATTGATGAGGAAGAATCAACGAAAAGTTCTTTCTTGGAGGGGAATATGCAATAGTGGTAAACCATGTAGTTGCTTGTTACTGACTCACTAGAGTGTGTTTCCTCAATGGTAAGCTCAATGGGTACCGATCACAAGCATCTGTAGTGCTGGGTTCAACTCGTAATGGAGGCACGTAGAAAAACTATTAAAACTTCATGGACAATGCTCCCTGCCCAGTCTTAATTTGATCATCCTTTTGATATCAATTAAGAGATATAAATTTTGACCCAAGTTTTAATGGATTTTTTTTATCAAGAACAAAGAAGATATTAGAAGGTACCGAGGGGTTTTGTTGATAGCATTAAATATCACCATATGGGGCTATACCTCAGCGGTTTTGTATAGAATTCTGTCCTTAAATGCTCATATGGCCCTCAGCGCAATGCATACTTTATTATCTACTGTCTTAGGTTTAATTTATCAATTAAAATATATTTGACAAAAATGATACAAATGTCACCATATTTTTATGAAATATTGCAATTAGGTAAATGTACACTAACTTCCTAGCTATAGCTATAGTGGTTAGAATTGTAGCTCAATTAGTAGGTAGTCATGGCTAATGGTTGTACAGGCCCCTTGGGCATCTTTTTGACAACTACATGCTTCCTTTTTCATAATTACCTGACAAATGAAGGAAAATACTTCCAGATGACTTTGTCTGATAAGTTGAACAAGGCTTTCTTGCAATTGACCTAGTTTGTAATGGCTGACTGAGCATGAAATTTTACCCGAGGGTATGACCTTATGTTGGTCATTTCACGCATAGGTAGCAGAGACATATGCTGTGTATGTACAGTAAAGATCTGTGTGTGGGTATAATTTATAATGGGTTTATAGGTATATACATAAATGTGTATCCACATCTTATAGTTTGGTCTGTGAAGCGGAATCTCACGGTGTCTGGTAGATTCTTTTGCTAGTCATTGAGGCGTGGAAATCATGACAGTACGCAGGAAGCTTATAACACAGCGTGGAGATCCTCATAACTTCATTGTACCAGTGATTTAACTGGGATCAGAGGGTATCAAAGCAGGGCAGTCTTACAAAGGCTGGTCGTCCTCTCATTGTTGTGTGGAGTGTTTGTTGACATGCAGGGCCACAGGAAGCTGTAGGGGGCAGGAGTTAGTCCAGATTACAATATAGGTAAGGAGGTGTGGTGTCAATGGGATACCTGTCAGGGAAACATTCACAGGTACAGGTACAGGTATGACAAGGGTCTGGACAGTCCACATGTGTCATTGCTGTACTGAAGTACACTCATATAGCTAATGCATATAACTTTAGGTGTCAAATGTATCACAGCACAGCACACATTGGATATATTACGCTTGCTGGCAATACAGGTAGGAGATTTGAATTCATAATTTTCTCCAATTTAAATATGTAATATGTTAAGTATCAGATATTTCGTTTTAAAGTATTTTTTGTCAACATAATTGCTTTGTGTGCAGTATGATTACAGAAATATATAACATGTGGCACTGTATGTATATTTTAATTTTCAAAAGAAACTTATCAAATGATAAATTTTGTATGCACAGTGTGAGGTTTATTGTGTGTGTACTGTATGGTATTTAAATCTATCCATACCTGCATAGGTATATTGTAACAGTGGTTCAGTTCGGTTTCGATTCAAATGTTTTATATATATATAGGTCAGTCCACTGCTAACATGTCGACTATTTACAGTACTGGCTGATAAACAGCTGTAGAAATGGGATTTCTAAAGACTTTGTATGATATAAATTCTCCTGAATCCAGTACACGCACAAATGTCCTGTACAAGGCTCCTCCAAGGATAAATTTAAACCAAGAACAGTTATCAAATCTTACATTTACTTGCGAGCGTATAAACCAGCGCACCTGGAATACAGTGTATCTTATGTTACCACATTTTAGATTTTGAATTAAATTGTAATTTTTTATGCAAAATACATTTTTTTTTCAAATTGGGTTGAATTGCAAGGGAAAAGGTGTGAATTCTAGCCATGATTACCTATACAAACTATGGTAATATGTGCAGAGTAGATGAAAGAAATTCAGGTCCTGCTATTTTATTTCTGATAAAGGAACCTGATGTTATTAAATCTTATTGACATTCAGGCTAAAGGATATACTCCTTTCAAAAACAACTTTGGAAATCTTCAGAATAAAACCTGTATTCAAAGTTTAATGACACTCACCCACCAGTATCATAAATCGGGGAATAAACAGGTACATGTTGAAATTTTCGAATTTCATGACACTTTTAAACCATTGTAAGATTTAACCAAGGAAGGTATATTTACAGTCAATATATAGTATAGGGATATAAAAGGTACTCTATTTGTATTATTGGTAGGGAAATGATTAAGAATTGTGTTGACCTTAGAATATACAGACTGTATTCAAATGCAAAATATGTTTTAAATGTGAATTAATCCATTATTTAAACAATTTTTAATTGAAAAACAAGAAGTGAAAAAGGCATTAAGCTATTATCCTGATTTCTATTGTAATGGTGACTTAGACATGTATCACAGATACTGACTTAGACATGTATCACAGATGGTGACTTAGACATGTATCACAGATAGTGACTTAGACATGTATCACAGATAGTGACTTAGACATGTATCACAGATACTGACTTAGACATGTATCACAGATAGTGACTTAGACACGTATCACAGAAAGTCACTTAGACATGTATCACAGTTAGTGACTTAGACATGTATCACAGTTAGTGACTTAGACATGTATCACTGATAGTGACTTAGACATGTATCACAGATAGTGACTTAGACATGTATCACAGATACTGACTTAGACATGTATCACAGTTAGTGACTTAGACATGTATCACAGTTAGTGACTTAGACATGTATCACAGTTAGTGACTTAGACATGTATCACAGATAGTGGCTTAGACATGTATCACAGATGGTGACTTAGACATGTATCACAGATAGTGACTTAGACATGTATCAAATATTGTGACTTAGACATGTATCACAGATAGTCACTTAGACATGTATCACAGATAGTGACTTAGACATGTATCACAGATATTGACTTAGACATGTATCACAGATAGTGACTTAGACATGTATCACAGATAGTGACTTAGACATGTATCACGGATAGTGACTTAGACATGTATCACGGATAGTGACTTAGACATGTATCACAGATAGTCACCTAGACATGTATCACAGATAGTCACTTAGACATGTATCACAGATGGTGACTTAGACATGTATCACAGATAGTGTCTTAGACATGTATCACAGATAGTGTCTTAGACATGTATCACTGATAGTGACTTAGACATGTATCACTGATAGTGACTTAGACATGTATCACTGATAGTGACTTAGACATGTATCACTGATAGTGTCTTAGACATGTATCACAGATGGTGACTTAGACATGTATCACAGATACTGACTTAGACATGTATCACAGATACTGACTTAGACATGTATCACAGATAGTCACTTAGACACGTATCACAGATAGTCACTTAGACATGTATCACAGATAGTGACTAAGACATGTATCACAGATACTGACGTAGACATGTATCACTGATAGTGACTTAGACATGTATCACTGATAGTGACTTAGACATGTATCACAGATAGTGACGTATACATGTATCACTGATAGTGACTTAGACATGTATCACAGATAGTGACTAAGACATGTATCACAGATACTGACTTAGACATGTATCACAGATAGTGACTAAGACATGTATCACAGATAGTCACTTAGACATGTATCACAGATAGTCACTTAGACATGTATCACAGATAGTCACTTAGACATGTATCACTGATAGTGACTTAGACATGTATCACAGATGGTCAATCCTATATCCGTATACAGTTGTATATCTATCATCGTTAAAGTCATATAGCTAGAGGTATCATATGACTCTTTAATTATACGCTTCCCTTTAATCATTGACTGTATTCCTGTGTATCATAGTTTGTAACCAGATGCTGATCTGGTGAAATATCCCACCACTAATAATTATAACCGAAGCCAGCAGCCATTTATATTAGCTGTGGGAAGAAATTAACTTTTAAATTGAATTTCCTGGACAGACAGTTTGATTGGATTGATCAATACCAGGTACCTAGACATAAAATGTTCTATACTATAATGCCATATCTAGGGCCCCTTTAATACGTAGACACATAAACATGTATACTTTATTATTGTATCATGCCTAGCTAAAGTTCTGTAGTACCATGCTTGGGTATAACATAGAATAGGGCATCTATATATGTACTACCTGTACCAGGCTGAGTAAATGTGTAGTAGTACATGGCCCACTTGTACAGGGAATCAGTCTAAATCGTAGTACCAGTCAGAGGCACCTAATGTATGAAAAATTAATGAGCGTGTGTGATACTAATGTACGGGAAAACCCATTACAGTTGTAATGTACATCAGCATCAATATATAATGGCCCCCCTAAGACTTGATATTTTTGTTCACAAACCTCACCCTTGTTAGTAAAACCAACAATTGATTATAGGAAGGTGTTATATCGGAACAAATACAACTTATCAAAATGTATGTTGACTTTCTGTTTGAATCAAGAGGATGTCAATAGATCTGTACTTTTAGATATGTAGATAATAACAGGTACTGGTATATGATATCTAGGTATACATATACAATATACAGTTAAACATTGTCAGTGCAGACACTAAACACATTTTATTTGGTGACAGGAAGGGAATAAGGTGTTGTTTTACATTCCGTATATGTATATCCTGACTGCATTTTACGGTAGTAGAAATCAGTCTGTGACTTTATAAACCTCCAGGGCCTACATGTATAGATATGTTACAATTGTGCATCTTTTAATGATGAAGCTAACACAAAAGTGTGAGTACTACAAGGTCTGCCATTGTTTTACCTGCCAGACTTTCGTGTGAGTATTGGGGCGTGAGACATAACATTCCTCACGGCCTCTGAGCCAATGAACACACACTATTTCTGTATGATACCATCAAGGGTATAGGTACCCTTCCCTGTCATCTGTAGGGAGGCTTGTCACCTTGGGTGTCAGGTTCTCTCCTCAACCTTACACGTAATATAAAAGACATTTCAATGTCATTGACAGTGGTCATGATGACCTCTATGACTTTGCTGACAAAGGGGAGGTAATTTGACTCTTCTGTTGTATTATATTGTGTTATTTTTTTGTCAATCACATCTATAATCTTCTTTACAATTCAAATTTCCAGTTATTGCCTTTCATTATGGGTTTTAATGGAGCTCTTGCGTGTCTTCGTGTAATAAACTATATAAAGACATTTAGCGTTATCCTATTATACAGTCTTTGTCAAGTAATGCTTTTCTTAAAATCTTCGTTTTAGGCATGACACAGAAATTATTTGAATTCTTTTGTTGTGTATAGTACATGTACAGACACTGCACTCATACTAAAATTATAACTATTCATACTGTGTGAAGCTTATGTAGTACAGATAGTACTTCAACACCAGGAATTGGTCATTAGCAATTTGGCCAAAGATATAAGTGCAATGAACAGCATAGTCATTGGCTGACAGTCCTGAGTACCATAATATTAGATTGTAATCCACAATTGTATGTCTCCATTAGTGACATTTTATGTTTGGTTGGTCTATAGTGGCATCAGTCTCAGATGTAGATAGGTATTGTGTTTGGAATTTTTAAGCCAGCCCTTCAGACAGTTTGTTGCTTGTTGAAGGAGTCGGGTCGCGGTAGCAAAGTGGTTAAAGGCGTCTGACTGTTTATAACAATAACTGGTCTCTACCACTGGGTCGCAGGTTCGAGGCCTGTGTGGGGCAGTCGCCAGGTATGGGCCACCGGTCAATTGTTTCTCTCCTGGTACTCTAGCTTTCCTCCACCACCTAAACTGGAACGTCTTTAACTCATTCACCCCTGAAGACACATTTGAACCCTTCCAATTCAAAGGTTGGAATAGTTCATTATGAAATTTCAGGGGTGAATGAGTTAAATGACCATATCTGTTAATAGGACGGACCACACAACAAACAAACTTGTTGATGGGGTAGTGTTGAGACTGCCCAGTCACTTCTAATTATTGGTTTGAGTCCTTTTGAAATGATGCATGATGACCTCTATAAATTATACTACCAGTTTTCAAGTGTTTTCCCAGCTTCTGCCAACACATAACTTTCAGAACCAGTAAAAACTTAATGTACACATATCCCTAAGCTATAAGAAACTGTATAGTTTTGGTACATGTAATACAAAAAGTGTCAGTAAACTTTTACACAAGTTTTTCTATTCAGTGTTAAAGGTCTTTGATAACAATGTTTACTGGTAGTGAGCTCACTGACTCACGGGCCATTTTAAAGTGCTGTCACAATGAAATAACTTATGCTGGTTTGTTTGATGAAAAAAATCACAAGATGAAAGCATTTGTTGGTCAAGTGTACATTGCACGATCCAGGTGTTCTAACTAAAGATAGGTCAATGGTATTATGAACATGTATGTGGAATGTAAATTACTTGATAACTCATATGACAAAATGTTTCGAAGTCCAAATAAAAATGATAACATTAGCATTTCGGAGTTACATGGGACCTGTAAAAAAAGTAAAATGTGTTGATTTTCTAACCTCACAAGATTATAGTAGTTATAGTGCTATGACAGTGATGGAATCCAGTTGTCCTTGGCTGGGCAGGCTGTCTGGTCAGTGTTGTACTGTAATATCATATAGTAAGGTGTTCAAGGGGGACACACAGGGAACATAATTGACAGAGTAATAATTAGGCTGGTATTAAGGGGATAGTGATTATTTGGAAAGGAAAGTGGTTACTAGGAAGATATCTTTTCCTGAATTAATAATGTATTTAACATGTTATGTACTGTTCATAATGGGGCTTTGCTTGAATGTAAGTGAAATATTTCCCTTTTTTAAGAATGAGGCCTACAAAGGCTGGTGATTGACTTCCCTGTTATTGTACATGGCTGGCTGTTGAGTAATTATCATGTACGTCAATGGCAGGTCGGGATATGAACTGGCTATTAGTCTATGATTATCGCTTATTTTCCAATCTATATATATTGACTTTAGCAAGTCTACAACCTTTTGACCATAGGTCAACATGTGTTAGACCTACTCTAGTTAATAGACAAAGTTAAAAGACAGTCTAGTCAGAATATGATTTCCCCACTGGTGCCCCGACTGTTGCTGTAACTGATATAAACCAGACACCTGCGGTCTGTGGCCAGATAACCAATGCTAATTGGCAGTAATCGCCCATTGTTGTAGGCCCCTCCTGTCCATCTCTGTCTCCTCCTCAGTCGTCTGTGTGTGTAGGCCAGACCAGGACCACATTCAACCTATACCTGGTATGTACAATTTATAGTACTGTATGTACTAAGCTCTATTAACAGAAAGGCTTTTATATTATGACACAATTATTATACTATGTCTTGCAAATTTTTTGTTTGCTGCAGTAATAATTTTAGTTTGAATATGGATACAGAATAGGTATTATAAGACATTGATACATTTAAACCTCCAGGTGTCTAAAATAAATACAGATAAAACTGATTTTAACACTGGTACTCATTAGTCATTAATGCTGGTATTCACTTAACATTAACAGATGTAGGAATGAAATTAATTGATTTTTAAGGCTAAGTATGTTTGACTTAACACGAGAACCTAAAATATGTAAATAAGTCATGTACAGATGATTTATAGTAATAAGACTGTATCCAACATGTTATTAAAAATAAATGAACACATGAGATTAATTAAAAATAAATGAACACATGAGATTAATTAAGTGATATAGCAATGTTACTATGCAGTTTAAATTAAAAAAATCCAAGGTCTAAATAATAAAAAGTTTTATTATACCCCTGCGACGTGTCGTTCAGGGTATATAAGGATACGCCTGTACATGTCTTGTATGTATCCTAAATGATCTCAGTGCACTTTTTATAGTGTTGCCCATGTTTCTCGTCCCGTCCCGTCCTGTCGCATCCTGTCCCATCCATGAGTGGGGGCATTTCTAGTTTTTTATCCAATGGTTGTGAAATTTCATATATGAATTCACAAGCAGCATCTTTTGAAATGTTAACCTTCTTGGGTAAAAAACAAGGTCACTGTTACTATAAATAGAATTTGGTTAACATTGCTTAAGACTTATATGTGTTGCTGAGTACATTTCTGATCACTTCCAGAGCGGAGGGTACCCGTATTATTGTTGTCTGCGATGCCTTGTTATTCATTTGTAGTATTTAGTCTTATCCAAGTGTTTTTAATACCAATCCCATGTCATTAGATGATCAACGCACTTAAATCTTATCAGTATAATACAGAAAAGTGTTAACTTAAAATAGCAGGCCTAAGGTTGCTATATACTTTAGTAGATTAAAAACTCATTAGCGATACTTTCTTTTATCTTACAATTACAGTACTTAGGTTTAATGGCCATAGAAATCATTACTCCTATCGTAAGTACTGTGTACACCACCTGTCATTACCCCCAGCCCTCGATGTCACTCGATGTATGGTACTTGCCATGTATACCACCTGTGCTATTTTTATACAGTCTCGTTGATACCCAAGATACTGCTGTACTTATCCATCAAAAAGCCTGGGAGTCCAGCAGTAATCTCCGACTCAAAGTCAGGGGATGGGCTTATTACATATGACATCAAAATAGCATTTGCTAACATGTCTACTCAACTATTGTTCATATGGCCCCCGTTCATATACAGTCAAACTTCGATGCTTCAAACTTTGCGGGACCATCTAGAAAAAATTGAAACTTTGGGACTTCGACTTAAATCCTGTAAATAAGACAGAAGATGATTCTTGAAAAATGTGGGCTAAGGCATTTGTTATATAATATATATAAGGGAACAATTCTGGACTTTGTCGTATGTTTAGAAGTTCAAATCTTCGAAGTTCAATTTATGAAAGTTTGACTGTAGGTGGGCATATTACCAGGCATGGGCTTATTGCTGGATAAATATGGTATGTCTAATATGTCATCTAATGAGCGACACATTTTATTGATGGCATCTTCATTAAAAAGTCTTTAGAGCTGGGAAAGCAGGCTGGCAACGTTAACATGCTTAAGTATGTTCAGTAGTACATATATATAGACTTATACATGTTTGTATTGATTGTCAGCTCAGTCTATAATATGTTGCATAGATGTAATATGTAATAGCGTGGTATGTTATTGTTGAGCTGAGGCTCAGTCTATAATATGTTGCATAGATGTAATATGTAATAGCGTGGTATGTTATTGTTGAGCTGATTTGTATTATACAATTAAGGAAGATACATTTAATATGCTATTTACCTGAACATACTGATGACTATCTCTGAGGGTTATATATGAATAATGCAGTACTTCCTGCACTTGTGCATTGTCGTGTTATAATGTCATGCTGTCTTACCAAGAAATCTAAATTAAAATTAATAACTACCTGCTTTGACATATAACAGCTGTTACGGTCGGACTAGATTAACCCGTAGATTAAGGTTCTGTGTGTTCAATAATTAAATGTAAACAAAATCCTAGGGGCTCTGATTTTTCTCAAAAGAAGGAATTAAATGCTTTTTAGTATTGATCACAAGTTTTTCATGGGCACTTTGAATAAAATTTCAATACTGTTCAAACATGGGAAAAGTTTGCCTGTATACTGCCACATGCCACAAGGACTGACAAAGACTCCCAATCAAATACAGGAAACAGTACGGTAATACCTTGGTAAGGAGACATCGATATATATATAACCTTGGATTATTTGAAAAGTTCTAATTTAAAACAGGAAATATAGAGTTTCAAAGTTTCCTTGGTCAACATTGATTATCTTTATTAGATTAAAAGAGGAAATGTTTTTGACACTATACAGGACATACTGGTAGGTGAATTGAGATATACATACTGTAGATGATAATGGTATGTAGTTTTGTTAATGTTACAGTATAATGTGATAATTGTACCAGTACACAGTATGTACACTGATTCAGTATGCTGATGAAAACTTTCACGAGACCTGAAGATGGATGAGGTGATCAGATCTGTATATTGATGATATGCCATAACATTCAGATTTAACTGATGTTTTTGTGAATATCAATATTAATTTCAAGGTGATTTACTTTTTGTGTTTCCTGTAATGAGGTGCCGTGGTAGCGTACACACAGCTAGTGATTTTGTACGGCCAGGAATAATGTAGGCGACAGTAATGTACTATAGCGTTATTGACAGAGGATCAGAAAGGTTGATTAGAGTGTATCCCTGACTGTTTTACTTTTGTTTGGGTGTAAAATCATACCTTCATGATGTATGACGGGTAAATAAATGTTATCAATGAAGATTTGACAGTGATAATCTATCAGGAAGGACATTACAGTTCTCGGGGTACTACTCATAAACAGTGAACAGAACATTGATGTCTGGTATATATATATAGACCTATTGTTTTCTCACACACGTTAGGACATCTGTACCACTCATCAGGGTATTATAGATACAAGTAAAATTTACCTCATTACCATTTCATACCACTTTTACATAACCTACTGTACTTTGTTTCCAAATAGTCCTATGTATTGAGACAAGTTTGAGATTGTGATAATCTAATAAATGTACCGATCTCTTTTACATAGGTCATTGAAGGAGATGTAGATAACTGGACGTTACTGTGCCTATTTAAAAACAAAATTCATGTAGGGTACTTATGTATCTGAAGTAAATGTAGAGTGAGATACTGGAAACAAAGATATTTTTAACTGCTTTCCGAGTACAATATATATATTAAATATTAAATAATTTAATATTGTATATTGGTAGTAGCTGAAGTGGTGTTTGTACATGTGATTATATTGCCAACACCTGTGTGAAAATATTTCCCATCGTGTATTTGATCTCTTAAATGACTCATAGACTAGACAAAGAGGCTTCCTGTTAAAAAAAAACAACAACAAAATAATCCGGATGTTTCAAAAGGTAGTGAGTGGGTTAAGTATTTGCTATTGATAGGATGTACCTAGGACTATCCCAAAAGTGGGAGGAAGTCCGACTCGATCTCAATCTATTAAGTGGTATGGGTCGGAGGAAGTCCAACTCTTACACAATCCATTAGGTGGGTCCGAGGAAGAGCTCCTCCATTCACAACCCATTAGATGTTCGGAGGAAGAGCTCCTCTGTCTCAGGCCCTGCCGTTTGAAACTATGTCAGCTTAATGACAATATGTCATACCAACAGTTATTAGAGAACATCCTAAAAAATATGAATATTTCTGTGTTTCTTGTCATAGGTCAATCATATCTTATGCATAATCTTGCTGTTTGAGTTATGTAATTCAGTAATTTTGAAAAAAAGACTCCACAAACAATGTCCATGAAGTTGTGTAGAGCTGACCAGGCTTTGAATACCAGGTCCTGATCCTGATAGATCTGTGGAGTTAATTTGGAGGAAAGTCGGACACATTAATTATACGGCCAGTGACCGGATGACAGAATGGTTCATCGGCGGCTGGCTAAAGAGGATTGTTGATATACTGCGAGATGTAGAAGTACATTTTACCTATGTATATATAGGCTTTGATGTCATTGATGCATCATATTTCAAATCAATCATTGGATTTCTGATGAACAGTTTTATAAGCTGCTGGGGATTTCTGGTCCATTATAGGATACATATCCTCAGTGCTTTGGTGTCATACTGGTGTGTATATATATATATACATTTGCTTGGTCATCTACGCCTTACCTATATATCCATTGTGTATGGTAGACATTTGAATGCCTACAGTTTATAGTGCATGCATTGTAGTCACTCCGGAAATTTTTAATATCTTATGCAAATTCTATTCGTAACTTGCCATTTGATAGAGTATACATGCATTAGCTTTAGGATGATACAAGGAATTTATATTCGACTTATTTACATAATGTGCATGGTATCTGGGACAAATTTAAATAATGTGTATCAGTATCATGATATATGTACACCGGTTCTTTATATTTACATAACTGCAATTTTTTTTTCATGGAATAGTAACAAAACATGATCTGATGGGATGCATTTAGTGTAACGTGTGCAACAGTGTGTCTATTTGTGAATGACATTCTGTACATCCTAGACGTGTAGACTGTTCGATACACTACTTTATTATACCTGATCTTTGCCGATACATCACATTTACATAGATCTTTGAGTTTCACAATAACAAAACAATTGTTGAACAAAAAGTATTTTCGAATTTGATGTAATACAGTGTCATACTGATAATGACAACATTGATAATAACATGGTACAGATGAATATGTTAGGGTATACCTGACATCTATTAGGGTATACCTGACATTTACTGTACAGGTAAATAACACTGGAGTAAGTGTGCTCAAAATCTATATCGATACTGCAATTGTTCTCAGTTTAGACACAGAACATAACATAGTTGACTACCTGTAGTTTGTATGTACATGTAAACAGATTATCATTTTCAGACTTTGATGTTTTATATCAAATTATTGTTTGACTTTATGGAATAAATAAGACTTATAGGTAATCAAATATCATGTTATGATCTGGAGTGGTGTCAATTTTGGTATTTTTAACATTCTTCGTTTCTCTTACAGGTTGGAAATAAAAAAATCATCATGGGGAAGCTACCAACTCATTCAGCTATTCTGCAGATCTCCGGTGATTTGTGTTTGATACTATTTTCGTAATGGAGTTAAAAGTTCGTGTGGATGGAATATTACGTGTTGTGTGTGGGGTGACAGAAAGCTCCACCTGTCAGGATGTCGTTATTGCTCTTGCCCACGCCATGGGCAAAACAGGGCGCTTCACTCTCATTGAGAAATGGAGGGAAAATGAGCGCCCTCTTTTACCAGATGAATGTCCCGTGAAGATTTTACAGAAATGGGGAGAATATGCCACGGAGGTGCAGTTATTGTTGAAGCATTCTGAGAAACAAAAGACAGGCATTCCACCTACAGATCAACAAAAGGAGAATAACAAACCAAAAATAAACTTGACATCTGCTCCCCGAGACACAGGGATTCGTAGGTCATTGACATTTAGTGGTGCTCATCATGTCACGCCTGAGGCAGCACGGCCGCGGCAGAGATATTTACAGATGGGAAAGAACTTAGACAAACATGAAACCAGTTCTGTAAACTCTCAACCAATCTTGCCTCGGCACAGAGAGGTTCAACAGAATCCAGTTTATGGAGTTGGTGTTCGCTTGAAAGCTACGCAAGGAGGAGAACCTCAACCAAATATTCAACCCCTTAATAGCCATAATAGTGTAAACTCTGACCTTGACCCCCGTGTTCAGCTCCATTCCCAAGTTCAGGGAAAAAATGTGTATCCAAGGGAAAGAACTCATGTAAATCCAGATCCACATCCTTCTTTACTACAGCAAACTGGGCCTCGGACTCGGCAGGCTCAGCACAGAACTGAGCACCATAGAGTTGCCTCCCCTTACAATAATTCCCAGCAGGCAGGAGGATCTCATAGCAAAACAACCAGTCATTCATTCTCTCATCAACAAAGTTCTGGCATTTCCAATACCCATGGAAATGTTAAACCAAGTATAGGTAGCAACAATAACAATGAAAGTGGTATTTCTATCTTGCCTTTGGTGCAGAATCGTGTTTTGCGACCTTCAGCATTTCAACCGGTTCCACAGAAACAGAGGTCTGACAGCCTTGATCTGACTCAGCCAGCACAGGCAATAGGCAGTCTCCCTGTGTACCACGCACGTCCTGTCAACAGTGAGGTTGAGGAATATGACCTTGACAGTAACTTCCCAGATGTTCTTAAAAACTCGCGTAAGGAGGTGCTGATTGAAGAATACACCATGCCTGATGATCACCACAATGGAAGTGCGTTAGTGGGTGTCAAAGAGGTCATTGAACCTGACCCTCAGGTGGTGAAGATGCAGAGACTTGTGTCCCAGCAACAGGAAAGAATACGGATGCAGGAGTCCCAGTTACAGATGATTGATACAGGTATGTTACAGTGTCTTTACATCTGTTTTCAATCAAGTTACATTAAATTGTCAGCCATAAAACGTTCACAGAGCATGCATATGTAGTTATAAAATTAAATTCTCCGAATTGCTTCATTTTCATGCACATTTGTTTTTAGGCTCTCTTTCCAATAACTCCGTTGTGATGATTTGAATAAGCAACAAGAATATCAAGGGATGTATTTTCCTCATTTAATTGTTTTTAAATGAACATTCATATTTTGAAATGCTATTGACTCTTGGATTAATCTGAAATATGTATTGAGGAATGTAAGATATTTACGTTATAATACGTTCAACCTGTTGTTTCTTATTTTCCTATTCACATTCATGTACATATTATAACAATTACAACACACAAAGATATGTAGAAGTAGAGAATACATTGAAGATATAAAAAGACAATATTACAAATATGATTATATTCATCTTTTTATTATATTGACTTGCCAACAGAACTGGTAAGCCTGGAGGATGAGGATCGCCAAAGTTTAGACCAGAAACACAGCATCGGGGAGGAGATGACGTGTCTACAGCAGACCTACAATCAGAACGAGGCCGAGGTGGTTCAACTCGCAGCTGTCAGTTGGGTTGACATAATCAATGCGGAGAAAACCCGTGAGAAATCCTACAGATCTGATATACTTATTGTTAACGAAAAAACTGACACTTGTGTTAAGGACCTTGAAATTAACAATGAAAAGATTTCTGAACTTGACAAACAGGTCACCTCAGAAAAACAGGAACTGGAGGAGTGCAGGCAGGAGCAGGAAAGGGAGATCACTCAAATTAGAAAAGATGCTGAGGACGTGAAGGGAGAATTGGAAAAAGATGTAAAAACATTTAATACAGACTCAAAATGCATGGAGGAGGTTGAAGAAGAAATAAAAAGTTCAGATGAGAAAAAAGAAAGCCAGAGCAAGGAAGTAGATACTCTGGAGAAACAGATAAAGGAAGTCAACATTCAAGAGCTTAACATGGTCGGTAAAGGAGAGAAGTCTGGAAAAAATGGCAAGGGTAGGTAACTCTGTTGCAGTAGTGCTTTGTATAAACCAGATTGTTTGATCTAATTATATACAATATTCCATTGTTATTGATAATGTCAATCTTAGCCTTGGAACCTCTGATGATATATTTGTCAACTTAAATTTCACAGCCATGTTAAGTCCAGTGTACATAAGAATTATTTGGAGATGGTTTGTAAGGTTTTTTGTGAGCATTAAGTCTGGCTACAATTACTTTTACTAGTATTACTAGTGTCACCAAAACAATAACAATGAAATAGATCTATTGGTATTAAATCAGTGATGTACAATATCCAGAAACCAATATTGTATCCAACGTTCATTGAGAGATTACAAAGACCCTGATATTACTGTTGTTACATTTTGTACTTCATTTTATTGCATACAGAATATATACCGGTATTTAATAAACGGAGAAATGGTTTGTGAAATTTTTCAGAGATTTATATAATCTGCTTATTGTTTGCATATGAAGTAAATACACATGGAATAGACAGTATAGTATTAACAGACAGTATTATTTATAGTATGGCTCCTAAACCATTATTATTAGTTTTACTGCCCACTTTAAAAAATGTTTGCTCATTGACAGAACAAAATAACCATCGACCTGATCTATTATGACTAAATATGTGGTATTTGTTTACAGCTGTGCTGAAAGCCTTGGAGGGTCGTCTGTCACCTCACCCCGGCCTGGGAGGGAGGAAGTATATTGCCAGTCCTCTCAGCAAAGTCCTCTCTGTCAGCAAGAACCCTAATGGGGTGTGGGTGTGAGGGAAAATGTCCTACTACATAATATAGGACTTGGACACACGATCAGACAAAATCCTCCACAGCTGAGGATGGGAACTTCATCTCTCATTGATTCCTCTCCAGCAGAAACAACTGCTATGGGACTGCATCTTGTCATTTCATTTTTTACAAAACATTGCCATTCCTATCAACCAACCCACAAAATATCTGCATTCCTTTCCATGGTGACCATGTGTTATATAATCACTATAGTGTTATGTGATGGAGACAGGAGATCCTATTAGACAGAAATTGATGCTGTATGAATAATTATCATGTAAAGAAGACAAGGACTGTTAAATCAATAAAAGAAATATCAATTATAAGTCAATGCTCTTACTTAGGGAATAAATGTTTTAAAGTACTGTAGCTCTGACCACCTCTAACTTAGCATCAGTTAATTAAAACTTCACTTCAGGTACATACAGGTGTAACTTTTTAAAGTACAGGTTATAGAGAAAGTCTTGAAAGATATGTGGAAGAATAGATGTTGTTCATATCCACCATTTTTATTGTGAAAATGTAATTTTCATAACAAGGGGAGATAATTTAGTGAAAAGAAACTGATGTCTTCATAAAATTTGTTTTCTGTTGTTAGCTATGTTCATATGTTACTTTGGAAGTATCAGCTTAAACTTGTTTGTTCTACACAAAAACACATTCCAATATGTTTCTGTTAAATTTGGATTGATGTTATTGATTTTCTTCTGGTTGTATTGCATTTTTAAAATGATGTCCAGTTACGTAAATAATTATAATCATTGATGCTGATTCGTGTATATAATTATAGCTGTACTCAGCATATTTCAACCAAAGGCAATAAAAATACAGTTTGACCATTTAACTAATATGATAATCAGCAATGTTTTAAAGTCAACACTTTAGAAAATACATATTTGTACTTCGTAATCAAATATGAAATTGCAAATTGTATCTACAGCTGTTGTATATTGACGATCTGACAATACATGACATTAGGAAACACGCTGCAGTGAGTTTTATACATTTCGGATGAAAATGGAACATATTTAAGATTCTATTTATCATATGATTCATCTATGTAACATGCATGGAATCCTTTTGATTGCTAAATGAAGCAGAAAAAACCCACCACCATTTGCCATTCACTATGAAGTGGTGAGTGGTGACGTCTACTCTACATAATGGGTATTATTACATGTTACTTTTCAAAGCTTTGTGTAGTGATGTTATAACACTAAAGACGATAAACAGAGGGATTTTATTCCTCCTCCTTTAGAGGAGTAGAGGGGTGCTTCTGTTGTAGCATATTTCTATTTCTATTTTATGTAAAACAAATATTTGACAGCTTGTCATGAAGTTGGTCTAAAGTTTTCATTTGGACACTTTGGTTTGCAATGAAACATTAAAAATAATATATATGTTCTGAAACATTGCATGGATCTATCATATGAAAATCATTGACCATGCAGGTAGTTCCTGAGCGTTTTGGACTTACAAAATAACACAGTAGATACACAATACTGTATAACATGAAATGTTTGTGGGTATTTTCTTTCGTGGCTTGAAGCCATTTAGATCATTTCGTGGTACAAATTTCGTGGATTCCCATATAAAGAAAAAGTAGTGAAGTATATCAATTATATTTGTTGTATTTATTTTCGTGGTTCTTTAGTTCCGTAGCCTGCAAGAAAACCACAAATGTTTGTTGTTTATAAACAACGAACATTTCATGTTATACAGTACATAACAGAATCAACCTACACATACACAGTATGTAACAGAATCCTAATAGATTGGTTGTTTTAAGAGAGAAATACATTTAGTATACATTATAATTTAGATTTTTTGGAGAAAATATACTAATTTAATGTTATAGTATGATGTGTTACTGTTTACTTTTGACCTTAAACTTGCCACGTTATAAAAAGAAATATTTTGTTTGTTAAGAACTTGTTGTTATATTACTGGTGTAGAATATGTTAATTTTGTGTCACATTTGTTTTTGAATTATTAAGAATTAAGAGAATACAGTACATGAAACGATGTGTCACCTTGATAAAGCTATTTTGCTTCATTTATTTCTTAATATTTAACATTGGGCATTTCAAAATTATGAAGAAATCTTAGTGTATGTTTTGAAAAAGAGCATAAACATTTTTCAAGTTATGAATGGAATTAGCAAGACTCAACATTCTATTTCGTCTTCCAGTTCAATGTTTGATCAATTAGATAAATCTGTAGACTGCATGCCATAACTTATTTACTAGAACCAACTTTAAAAGATTATTTTATGAAATAAGCTTCGAAGTATATTATTAGAGTATAACTTATTTATTTTATATAACTGAGTTTGTTGGCGAAAGGACACTATTACTGTGAACTTCATTATAATCTGTATATTTGGTTGATGTTTGATACTATAAAGTATTATTTTACGTTGCCATTGTATATCAAGAAAACAGATGTAGAAGAAATTATAGACGGTTCAACTTTTGCCATCATATTATCAGAATTGTACACGGGGAAGAAAGAGGAGTAAACTATCCAACTAGGTAGTTATATATTGTTAAAATATAGATTCTTTTAGATAAATATTTACATTCTTCACCAAAAATAAACAAGGTTGGAGACATGAAACCTGGCAGTAAAGATACTGTTAGACTTGCATAGCGATGTAGACCTATTGATTACCGGTGTCACATAATGCCTACCATATCATGTATATACAGGTTTTTATTGTTAAAAAGTTTCAATTGTTCAAGGTTATTTACGGTTGAATGTTTGTTATAAGAAGTAAAAGACCATTTTTATCCAGACTGTAATGCTATTGTTATGTATATTTACATAGTACATTCTACAAACAGCAGTTAACAATGATGCCTAGATTATAATGTCTTAACAGGTAAACTGGAATTTTTATATAGACATTATGTGTATCAGTCTATATAAAAAAATGTATCTGTACTTACTAATTATGTACCATTTCCATCCATATTTTACCTGCCATGCTCAGTAAAAAGCCCATCCCCAGTTTTTCAGACGATGGTTCTGAAGACATAATGGGGTCACATTCAGGACAAGCCTCTGTCTGGTATGTGTTTGACCCCATGCTTTAGGATGTAGGGTCCTTGTGGTTTATTACAGGTAAAATATGGGAAATGCCTAATCAAAGGTGTGATAGACCTTAAACAGATACAAAATATCCATGGCAACATTATATTATAAAGGAGAAGATATTTTGTGTTTTATTTTTTAGGTCAGAAACATGTGGAATATAGACCTAAGAGCTGCTGTTCTATATGGTGGATATGTTAAAGTTATGGGTACTTGTTTATCCATTTGTAGATTCACTTCTGTTGTAAGGGACCAGGTTCAATATTGGATCATCTTTAACCATTCCAATCCACATTTTATTTTGCTAAAAAGTGAATTTATTGCATGTCTTTCTAAAGCAGTTTACTTTGTCTGTTATTTATGACATTGAGTATCAACCTACAAACACTTTATTACCATTAGTCAGTGTAACAGATGAAGATAATGTACATGTACTAGGAATATTGTGTCAGTGTAACAGATGAAGATAATGTACATTATTGTGGATTTCTCTTCCTTCAGTCAAATTATGACCACTCAGCTTTGCCTCAGGGGAGACAATCCTCAATATCTATAGGATAGTATCCCAAACTACTGCACATCTTTCTGTTCAGAGCTTATGCTAATTTTATTCTTTACAAATTATGGCTTAGCTACATACTGCAAACTGATTGTAATGTATTAAATGTACTATGGGTTTTTTAAGTGTTTCATCTTATCATGTAGTATTTCCTTTTATTTATTTATATTTTATGTATTTTTCTATCAACCAGAACTTGTATGTTAAAAACATGTATTTATGTACATTATGGGCTTTTGCAAATATAGTGTAAATCATTTTTATTTGTCTGATTATCAAATTATCTATATGAATTATATTAGAATTTCCCCATAATGATGTCTTTGAGAATAGATATTAACACAGATACAGAGTTTTGTAGGGGTAATATTAAACCATGAAAAACAGATAATCATATTGCGAGGAAACCACCCCTTGTCTAGTCATACCGTAAGGACCAAATTGCTCTTATTTTGATTTTAAGCTTGCAATGTAAAGAATTTTGAAATAAAAAGATGAGTAAAAAAGGTGTATTTCAGACTAAACTAAAAGCATTTTTGAATTATGTTGTTGTCTTTTTTACGATATATTAGTAATTATTGTTGATATGTTTGCATCCTTAATAGAAAGAAAAATGCATTGAAGAAGTCTTCAAATTATGCGAGATAACAATACAAATTTGTAAATCAAATTGTCAATTTAGAGAGCGAAAAATAGAAGAATATTTTTTTTCAAGCGATCATTAATTTATTAGTGATGTAACAATATTTCTCCGCACAGTTTCAGTTCTCTGCAAGTAATTATCATTTTAGAAGCAATTTGGTTCTGGTATTGTTTATATTGTTAACATTGTTGATAGAATTTTATGAACAGTTTGTGTATTTCTGAATGTCATGTCACTAATGCATGTATGTATGGGGGCAGCAGTGCAATTGGGATGTACCAACCCAAAGGTTGCAGCGATTACAATATTGGAATTAAATATTAATATAAAGATTTTCATCGTTTGTTTTACTTTTATGGGGGTTTTCTTGCATGAATTTAACCTATGGTATTTCAGACACTTTATTCGAAGTGATCGAGCAGAAGTTATAACAATGTTATCATAAGCAGAATTTCATCAAATTGTGACTGGAAACATTTTCATGTGGTAGGCACTAGAAATTTTAAAATGGAGGTACATAACCAGAAAGGGTAATTTGGTCATATTCTTTTAGCAACTTCTCCCTTGACCATGTGATCAATATCAACCATATTTGGTTGGAAATATTCTCAGGTGGAGGGAATTCAAAATTGTACAGATGAAGAAGCTCTATCCCCTCCTTGATGAGGCTGCCATATAACCCTGTATACCAGTAAACAATTGCTGGGCATGAGAATACTTGTACAGATATGCTATCTGGATTGGTCCAGGGGTCTGCCCTCAGCCTAGGACTTAGTCCCTGGATGAGATCTCCACCTTACAACAATAAATACCATTGCTAGGAACGAAGATTTGGACAATATATATGCTGCCAAGATTGACCAAGAAATATCCAACTAGTGAACCCATTTCCTAATTAAATTCCAAATTCAGCTGATGATCAGCTCCCTCAGAGATCATTATCACAGACTTAGGGACAAGATAGTTGGAATAAACACAGACACATGAAAAGCCAATACTGTGCAATTTGCAACAGAAAAACATGAATAAATCCCATCAACAGAAGTCGGTATGAATAAAGGAGTCTCCAAAGATGACAACAGGATCCAAGTGAAAGTATAGTGTAGTCTGACTTCTATCAAATATCATTCTCAGTCAGTGCAAATTTCCCCTGGGGCCAAATACGCCTAATAATACTTCTAATCTAATTCCTTGAAAATATACATTAATCACTCCAAAGTTTTTGAAAACAACAATGCTGTTCTGTTGGAGATTGAACATTGCAGGGTAGGTAACTTTACACCATTAATTGAATTGCAAGAAACAAGGTCAATAATTTTGAAAGTATTTAGAAAAATTAATGGAAAGATGAAATTCATATATGATATTTTTTTATCAGAAATCTAACTAGAAGCCTACTCAATTGAAGTTACATCACAACTACCTGCTCCCATCAATTTTTTTTTTTTTTTTTAATTGCAAATAGTTTCTAGATTCATTCATCTTTGCTAACCAAGTGTTTGTAAGTGGAGTGTATATGAAGCGAACACTCGGCTAGCAAAGATGAGATTCATTATGTGTTATATCAAAACAGGCCAAGCAGAACCTAAAATCATCACAGACTCTTCTGAGGAACTTGTAGTGCTGTTTCTGTGCCCAGAGATTTTATGCATCGCTGTGAACAATACTGCCAGTTTTTGACGTCATTATTTTTTTGGTAGTGAAAGTAAATTAACACTCCTAGTTAACATCTGCGGATTAAGTGAAGAAAAGGAAGCAAAACAAATATATCAATATTGTGTTACTCAAACATGAGGAAAAGTTAATTTTTCTACCTTTACCTTTGCATAATAGATTAGAAAAAAATGGAAATACACCTGGAAAAGGTAAAAAAAATATATACCGTATTAATTTATATGCAACATTTCATAATTGTCTCACTAAGAGCTTAGCAAAAATGTTAAACTTATCTGTGGTCTGGTTTGTCTGGCTATTCTGAGGCGACTCCAAAAAGAAACAGTTTGTTTTGATTTTAAAATGTAGCAATGTATTAGACCGTAGTGGTATCGGAGTAAAGGAGGCAGGACCCAAATCGGATCAGTTTTTGCAAAAATAGTTTTAAATCAATAAATGTGTCAACAGATCAGTTATAACAATATGTTACTTTAGAATAGATAGCCATGCACCATTTTTTGTCTACAGATGATCAGTTTTTAAGTTCAAATAGCACTAGAAAACGTAATTCAAACTCAAATGTCTGTGTTTTGTTTACGTTTTTAGAAAATGGCGTGTGCCACGACTATGCATTCTGTTTTGGACTATAGGAATAAATTCACCCTATAGAAATACTAATGTTTTTATATTAATTCCAACGTTCATCATAAAATGTTAATATGCTGACAAAAAATATCATTTAAAGTGTAAGATACTGCAAAATTCAAGCCTTTGAAACGATTTGGGTCCTGACATACGCAAAAACCGGAACCGCTGATAGGTGACTTCAGAGCGTTCTAAAAATATTTCACGTGAGCCCCCGCTCAGTGGTGCTATTTTTTTTGTAAGAACATATTATAATGCACCCATCAATATTCTTACTCCGATACAACCATAAATAAATATAATTCATCCCAGAATTTTCAATGAATGACAAAAATGATGGTTAACCGTTTGGAGATCCGATTTAGTCGATTTAGGTACTGTCACCTTGACAGGAAAAACAACTGGTCACTTAATTAACAAGCTGATTAAGAATGTTAAAATGGAGTGATTGCAAACTGACTTTCCAGTTAAAATTTAAGACTAAACATTGTTCTTTAATTGTGCTCTTTGTTTATTCGTCAAATTTCACTTTTAGGGCTCAGAAACTGGTCACCCTATGCTATAACTTTCAAAAATTGCCGCTAAAATAGTTTGAAAACATCAGAGAGTTGTTGGTCCTTAGTTAAATATAACAAATATAGATGTCGCGTTTACAAGGATCGTTCATTATTTCTGTTTTATAACTTCACATTTGATTCAACTTTTATCTGTATAACATTTTAATTTATTATAAATTAATATTGTGTCTTTTACGAACATAATAATCCTGATTTCCACATCCTTACTTTGATGTCTTTCAAAATGAAACTTCATTAAACACCGCTCCCAGGAAGCAGCATGGCGGCCGGCTCGATTGAAATCCCTCTCCGGGATACAGATGAAGTAAGAAGTCAATATGTTAATCTGAATAATTTGTTTAACTCGAATATCATCGCTGTTTCTACCAAACATAATATCGTATATTTTCTTCGTATTTTTTCTATATATGAATGACAAATGAGTTCACATACTACCTCCTCAGGTTCCATGTAAAATGCTGAGTTCGAATTTTATCATTGTTGTTGAATCGAAAGTAACCGATAAAGTTAACTGCATATTATGCTATGGAGGCACTGTGGTTTTACAAGTTTTATCCCGTGCTATATGAGTAAATACATTTCGGACATTCAATGCTTCGTCGTTAGCCTGAACCAAATTGATTAAATGTAAACAATGCGTTCGGACCTTTGTCTGTCTGTTTGTTGACATGATGAGCGAGATCTGTCACATTAGTGTACTGCAGTACAGTTGGAGTTGGAAGAGTTCTACTTGTCCCTTATCAGTTCACTAAGTGTGAGGTGTTGTCTATACTTTGATTTGATGTTGGCATTTTTGAGTAGGGAAACATTTAATGAAAAAAATAATAGGCAATTTTCATTGAATCCATTCCATGATTTCCTGGTTATGATGTGCGACAGATTTTAGTTGTACATAGGATTATGGTCACCTAGCTCTGTTTTCAAAGGAGTTTTCCTTAAGCTTGATCAGTATAGTGGCGGACTGGGGGGGGGTCGGGACTGGGAAGGTGGACGGTGCAGGCATATTGTTTGTAAAATTAGTTAAACCGATATTTAATGTTTTCAAAGTTGACACTGCACATGAGATTGCCCATTCTCTAGCAGGACTCGTGCTGTCGGTAGTCAAAGTAGCCATAGTAGCCATTGACTACTTTTATTTTTTATTGGCTACTAAAAATACGATGTGGCTACTAAATTGACTAAGTTTTTAAAAATGGGGAAAATCTTTATCTTTGTCCTAGAAAACAATCTGTCTACTTACGTGTGTGTTGTGGCTGACACTGATCGCGTAAACATAATCAGGGCCGTCACAGATCAGCGCGCGTTGTATGTACGACTGCGAGCTAATTAATGTTTTTGTCTAAGTTGTAAAGTCAATTATCAAGCTTCAGATGGCAACAGGTGTTATAATTTGTGTACATTAATGGA
>JAUMHH010023337.1:0-45548 GCA_032359455.1 Chlamys rubida | reverse complement strand
TCATTATAGAGATATTGCCAGGATTGTGTTTTGTGTCATTATAGATATATTGCCAGGTTTGTGTTTTTTGTCAGTATAGATATATTGCCAGGTTTGTGTTTTGTGTCAGTATAGAGATATTGCCAGGATTGTGTTTTGTGTCATAATAGATATATTGCCAGGTTTGTGTTTTGTGTCAGTATAGACATATTGCCAGGGTTGTGTTTGGTGTCATTATAGATATATTGCCAGGTATGTGTTTGTTTTCATTATAGAGATGGCGGCAGGTTTGTGTTTGGTGTCAATATAGATATGGCGGCATGTTTATGTTTGGTGTCAATATAGAGATGGCCGCAGGTTTGTGTTTGGTGTCAATATAGAGATGGCCGCAGGTTTGTGTTTGGTGTCAATATAGAGATGGCGGCAGGTTTGTGTTTGGTGTCAATATAGAGATGGCCGCAGGTTTGTGCTTGGTGTCAATATAGAGATGGCGGCAGGTTTGTGTTTAGTGTCAATATAGAGATGGCGGCAGGTTTGTGTTTGGTGTCAATATAGAGATGGCCGCAGGTTTGTGTTCGGTGTCAATATAGAGATGGCCGCAGGTTTATGTTTGGTGTCAATATAGATATGGCCGCAGGTTTGTGTTTGGTGTCAATATAGAGATGGCCGCAGGTTTGTGTTGGTGTCAATATAAAGATGGCGGCAGGTTTGTGTTTGGTTTCATTATGGAGATGGCGGCAGGTTTGGTTTTGGTGTCAATATAGAGAAATCCCCAGGGTTGGATTGAATTTGATTAAAAGATATCCGCAGATTAAGGACAGGTGATATTGAGGAAGTGTTATCAGGTTGAGGTTGAATGTTATATGTCATTTTGCCTGTCATGTTGATCCAATTATATTTGATCCTAAGAGTCGTGTTTTGCTACATTGCATAATTCTCTTTCGGACTCTAAATCCACATTTCGATAATGTAAAACTAATGTGTTTTTATCTGGGAAAGCGTCAAAGCAATGATTAGTACGTACATTATAAATAACACACTATTGTCTAGTCGAATAACCTCATTTTACAAAGACGACTTTCTTTTTATAGTTCATAAATTAAAGCGTCTGTAATGGGAACTGTCTCCTCTCTGCGCCTGCCCTCCAGATGTCCGGTTAACTTGGAATCGATTGGTCAACCTTATCCATAGATCACAATCAGTCCATTTACACAGTATAGCTTCTATCGAAGACATAAATAGCTCACAACTCATGCGATAGTGATGCAACGGACTTTCATAAAATATTATATTAATGTGAAAAATCATAAACTATCAAGGGCTTAATCTAATAAGCATGTCTAGTGTATTAGCATGAATCTAGTCAATTCCTGCGAGAATTCCATGAGCTTCAATAATTCAGATGCCAAGTCCACCACGAGATCCACCGGAGTTTGATATGTCCAGGTTAGCACTCTATATGTCACCGAGTTGGCGGCTTTCTGTGCTGTTTTCCTGAGATTCGTTTGTTTGAGGCTGCCAGTCATGCGCGCTGACAGGGCCAAAGCTCACCGTTCTGACACGTGCTGGAACACATTACATCTATGAACTGCACGAGAGGTAAGGTATACACGCATCACGGACTGGCTCATTACGTTGTGTATTTTCAAACTGAACCTGTATAAACAACTTTGGGAGATCCGTATATACAGCAACACTTCAACAACAAATAAAGCTGGAAAGAGTTCCGAAAAACAGTTAAGTCTATAACAGAGAGCAGGATGAAGTCGACGGGAAGTGTGTTTGCCATATCTTAACTTAATAGGGTCAATTTAAATGCAAGGGTTTCAACATTTTCATGTTTTATTTCTGTATCTATAAGCAACATTCCAAAATCGAACATCTGATACGCATTATGAGACGTTCTGTTTACACAATCAATAAAATTTGCTATGTGACGTTTATTGGCTGTGTAAAAAGAACTTCTCATAATAGATACTTACCAACCTGAAGAAAATGTTTAGAAAAATCTAATACGCATGTATAAATACCAGCTTATTAAAGCCTTACAAATAAAGTGAGTATTTCCCGGAAGTCTTCTTGCGACGTGCATGAGGGTAAAACTGTTTTACTACAAGAGTGTTTCCTGGTAAAGTCATATACAATGAGTGTCTATCAGCTGTCTGGAAACCAACGTCCGCGATATACAGAGGATGCTGAGAAAGACAAAACTATATTTGATAGAGATCATTGAGGTATCTTTTCTTGGCCATTTTCAATGTGTCTTCGAGATGCCTTTGTCGAAAGAACTCTAAATCAGTGCCCTGGTTATTAGGCTTTCTCATGTTAAAGTGAGATTTATTCCTGAATAGAAATCATGGTTTAAACTATCTGACCTATCTTGTCCTGCTACACAATCTATCTACAGGCGTATCCCGTATCGAATGAGGGGCGAAAAGTTATAATGACCTCGGTATTGTGTTTCTTTTACTAGTGTTAGTCTCCCCGACAGTTTATGAGGAAATTGATATGTCGATCAAGAACCCAGAGGGATGACGTTCACCGCCAAGTCATTTGTCAAAAGACTGCGGGTATATTCCGATTACGGGACGAATCTGTTGCCCAGATATTGGCCTACATTGATTTGTGTGATTAAACATAATAACATCATAACCCAATACCGTACCGACAATCTTCAGGACTTAAACACACTTCTCATATTACAGGCCACTTCCCGGAGAGATTCATTCGTTTAGACAAAGTTTGCCTTAGGAATCAATACACATCCAGGTCAGTATTTGGATAGTTGAATTTTTCCATGAGTTTGTGTATATTACTCCAGCTCGCATCATGTCCCCATTCCCTGGCATCATACCAAAATATCAAACTGACTTGCTCTCACAGACTTCAAAAAGGGACCTTTTGATTGCAATAAGTTTGGAAGCAACAAATTAAAAGCACGCATGTCTTGCTGGTTTTCGGATGGCACAGTGGATTGCACACTCGCCTTTCACCAAAATGGCCGGTATTCGACTCCTCGATGGAACGTGAAAATGTATAGGGTCGCCTTCTCGTCCACGCGCTTTCGTTGGATGCTAACTTCCGGGCCATCTAGATTGACATATATATGTTTATTCGTTTTACTTTTATTTATTGGGTTTTTTAATCTTTAAAACTTTTCTCTGCCTTTCATTTGACAGTCCTCGTATTGTAAGCATCTGCCAAATGTAATTAAAAAATCAACTTGAACAATATATGTGTATTTCGTCCTCTTCGTTTTAAATTCAAATGTCATCCATTTGATTACATTGAGTTTTCACCAGGAGATATTAAGAGAAACAAATCATTCCATCTTGGTTGTGGATTGTCATTTAATTCCAGCGATTTAATTTACGTATGATGTCATCGCGCATGTATAACACTTCTACATGTACGTATGTGTTAACTGCTTATATCGCCTCACACGAAAGCCATTGTACCAGCGTTCTGATGCTATTCTACCAAGTACCGGCATCCAAAAGTGACGCGTCGACTTCACTAACACGTCGTGTCTCATACATATACTATAGTTACTGCAAATAAATTCTAGATCGGTCAAGGTTTTAGATTAGTTGTACTTCTCTATGAAAGTGATCAGGAAGCAATAATTGAAAAAAGCGAAATTGACAAGGATTTTTTCCCCGCCGAAGGCAGTCAAATTTTGTTTTCTGCAAGATTTCTAATTCGAGTTTCAAAGAAACTAAGGCCTAATGTGCTTAATTCCTACAATACAGATACCAGATTGTTGTTCCACAAACGTCTTTTTGCTATTTGTTTTCATTAGAGAAAGACGCTTGCTGCACATAAACAGAAATCAAGATCTGGAGCGTGACAATTTAAGTCAAGATCACGTGACACAGTGTATCACGTGACATACAGGATCCCAATCACTCATCTGGTCCAGTAGCAATAGTAATCATTCTTTAGCAATCTCACTATCGATTAAGTCAAAACGGTTTCAGGAGTTTTGACATTAATAAAAGCCGAAAGCTTACGTAATTCTCGTGTGTTTATTATAACTACTAATCTAACGTCAAGATTGAAAATTGTCCAATTTTGTATCTAAAGAAAAATCAAACAATATGTATGCATTGTCCTTATTTCTATATATACGTATTACCGTTACTCTGTAACTTTTACCTGACATCCAATTTCAAGGCAGAGAGTCCCTCGAGAGCGCAGCTCAAATACGTGCGCGATTACCCATCTCTCTATCCCATTTGCTTGCGGCGCACCATTGTAACCTCGCGGGCGCAGTCACGCCTGGTGCTCCCACACGTCTTTGTGATATGATAGACCCAATCATATGGATTCCAATTCCGATCACAGGGGACCAGCCCTTGTAAATTGGGTTTTTGAAAACTTCTGGTATCCTTCGAAATTTCAGAAGCATCTCTTTAATTATTCATTTGGTATCACTCGCTAGGTCAAATGGGGAATCGGGCAAACTGCTGAGTCGCAAAAATATATATATATATATATTTCTTTATATGTTATTGAGGAGAGATGATTACTGGAAAGGTTTCCTGTATTATTTGATACCTTAACCTGAATTCACTGAATCACGTCTCTAATTCAGCAGATCTGCATGGTGGTGCATAAACCTGTCCATGTTTCCCACTGATGTACAGGATACTCATTATTGCAGTGTTGACTTTTCTGTTCAGTTTTGAGGCTGAGTAAATGTATCATGCGTAATTCAATTATAATGTGAGGGACGAACGGACAGACGTAGGCACATGATATATCATCGTAATTGATGGATACATCCTGTTACTGATAGACAGCCATTGGATTGACAATGGAGAGTAACTCGAAGGCGAACGTGAACTTCGTATTGTAGTAGGTTTTATAACATCACGCCTATATACCAATACGCCTCCGCTTTGGATACGAAATTAAAAAAAAAAATACTGCCTCGAAGCTTAAAGCTCAGCAAGAATTGTAAGATTATCGCTTCTGTGAAAAATACAATTTCGCGGAACTCTTTGTATCATTTGTTTTGTTGCTTTCATTATTTTGTAAGCCCGATGTCAACTGTTACTAGGTGAAGATATCGAGATGAAAGATTGGTATGAATTTCAAGAAAGTCAAGCACACTCATTTACGTTACGTAGGTATCAGCAGCTTTCGATATAATGGAGTTTGACCCCAGAGATATATTACCGTCTGTCGCTATCTAAAACTCTGCTGTGCACAGTCATTTACTTCCATAAGAATAAACATGTCCATGAAACGACATGTCGTATACTAGACACATTTACCGGTATTCATGAGTAAAGGCAGATTTCGACATACCGAATGTTGACTATCGATACATCACCATATATATCCAAAACCAAACGACTGTTGCGTACAATCACTTTATAGATAAACGAGATATGAGATTAAGATGAACACTCCCAGACAGTAAAACAACATGGCGTATACGCGGCAGAAATTGCCGATATACAACATTGTTCTATGCTGACTTCGAAATAACTAAGGTGGACTATCGATACATCACCGTGTATCTGTGACCTAGATACCGTAGCATGCTAGCAGTACAATTCGCCCCGGTCATAGATGCACGATTTGTCTGAGAAATGACAAACGCCATATGTACAAATCGTTATCATTGTTCTCCACAGGATCTTCCTCTATACTGGCCCAGTAGCAGCCGGTCGGGGCGCGGACCGCTTGTCCGTTATTGGTCCATTACTTGGACATCTAGTATGATAGCGGCTATTTCGTGTTCCGGAACTTACACAATAATTCAATAGTACGATGTATAGATATGTTGTTTGTGAAGTGCAACGGGATGCCAGCCTGGCATCTTAATTATATATCACTAGGTTGTGATGTTGGTCGCGTCTGGATGCGTCTTCACGTTGGAATGAGTCTACACGTGTTCGTGGTCATTACGTCACCCTTCGGTTGCTTCTGACCCTAAATATATATGGTCTCTATGCATAACCATGTCCGGTTTTGATTTTGTAGTATCAATGATAAATCCTATTAGAAATACGTGAACACGTTTATATAATTGTCTAGTTGTTTACCACTGCCTGACTTACGATAGACACGGTTATAATTTACATTTTACAATGCCTTTGTTCAAATGCCACGTCACTATACAAATACAAGGAACCACAGTTGGTCTCTGCTGTGCGGGTACAGAAATCATCTAGAAATTCCGCGACCCTCAATCTCAGTGTAGAACCCCGTGTTCTTAATTATATACGACCCTTGTTTTGAGTATAGTATCTTTAAGAGGGAATAGGAGAACAAATACAAAACATTGACATCAGTCAGGTTAAGCAAGTTTTATCTTATACTGAATTTTTTAAAACCGCAACATTGATAATAAAAAAAAGGAATTATTAGCAATTAAATGGTGAATGATGTTAAACAAAAACTGGAGAAGGACCTGCTCTTCGAAAAGATTTGTATGATTTAAAGCCGCTTACTTATACACTCAAACAGCACAAAACAGTTCTAGTGATCAGATGACTTGCTTCCGGATTCGTCTAAGCCAGACACCTTAAGCCAGTAACTGTCCTAAACATTAACTGTCCTAAACATTAACTGTGACGAGATGTTTTGACGCGACTCAATTATATGACTTTTCTTCTTAAAAATACTTTTAGCATTTTAGGTCATGCTAACTTCTTGATTTCACACTAGCTGTGTGTTACATGTAATGCATGCTTCCTCTCTCGATATAAAGTAAAGAGGAAACATGTATTACATGTACCAGTATGTATCTGACAAACGTGTTATGCCCTATTGAAGGGATAGCACACCATTGGTGTCAAAAACCTACAATCTACAATTATTTTTTAAATTTGTGAGTAATGTTTTTTTCTTTTACTCATATACATTGGGTTTGAAGAATGCAAGTTGTATTCATGTTGAATGCAGGAGTGTTTGGTCTAACTTTCTGCTAACTCTGACTCATCGTAATTATTATATTTATTTGTGTACTCTTTTATTGTTTTAAGTCCTTGTTACAGCTAAGGTTATACAGAGAAGCGTGCACAGATGACGGGATGACTCAATGGCCACTTTAGAGTGTGATCTCACTGAAATATCATACCGTGGACACGACATCATAACGTCCTTAGCTGTTTTGACTTTTAATAAGCATTAGTCAAAAGAGCGTTAGGTCTCGGTTTAGGTATAGAACCTAAAACCCTCCTCATGTGGGCATGGCTCAAAAGAGGGATTTCACCAATAGATAGATGTAAGATTTTAATGAAATATAATAGCATTGATGAAACTAAGTTTGCGTTAAACGTGAAAGGTCCTGCATGTACCTGTACGGTAAAAACCGATGGGTTGGTTTTGATGTATTATTTCAATCACGAGTATACCTAGGGGATTGAAAGTGCAAACTAATTATGTAAGTACGAATCAGCTGAAACGATGCAATTAATGGTGTCGATTTGGGACTTCGTTCATTAATTTTGACGCCCAACGTTAGGTTTGTACGTTACATGTATTTACCAATAAAGGTTAGCTGGAGTTAATTAACAGCAACAACGTGGTAAGGTTACGCGGTTTGAGGTCTCTGACCACCTTCTACCTCACCTTGTATGAATATATATTCAAGGAGATGTGATCGTCCTAATCGCTTACAATGTACGTTCCAATTAAAAATGCCAACGGCCGAGATGAGGAAGGAGGGTTCTTGTTGCCCGTATCCGTTTTCACTAACTGAGATGTAATGAAAACATGAATGGTTCAAACACATGGGAAGTTTTGGATGTTAGCGAACGTGCGTGTGGCAGGAACTCTTTACGGGAAGTTTTTTAGCGAATCTTGGAAATGATTAAGATGGGTGATTTCTGTGGTCGCCTAACTACATAAATAGAGATTTGACCAGATGTGTTACAATATAATCCTCATCAGTAATCGACTTTCATGCCCTTCTCCCTAAATCCTCACAGAAATATGTCACCAAGAGAACTAAAACTAACATTACTCGTATAATCTTGAGACAAACCCTCCGTGTTTCCTCCCCGGAGGTGCATTAATCACAGTGTTCGTTTTTGTAGGTTGATTGCTGTATGTTGCCTTACCCGCCCATGCACTGCCCATACATCACTACCATAAACAGGATCAAAGGTGTCGTATACTACCAATAGACCAGACCAACACTGATCTGACGAATACCTCCGTCGCTCTACTAATGAAGTTTGATCTTTTTACCTAGAGTGTGACGACTAATAGAGTGGGGGGTAGCGTTACTCACAGAAAAGTGAAAAATGTGGCGATAATTATTCTTCAGAACAAAATAACAAAAGTACATCTGGTAACCATAGTATCGGGATCACGTGTGGGGTAGATAACCACATGTCGTGTGGCATAGTTTCGTGTCTATGGCCATGATGACGCGAGTGTGAGAGTCGTATGGGCGTTAACGTTTCTACTCCATCCCCAAATCCCCTGGGCTACCATCTTAGAAGACGAACGACGTGAAGGATCGGCTACTGACAACACAACAAAGAAAACCTTTTTAGTCTGGTGTCGTATTCTGTGTATTGATTCAGCAGTTGTGAAAATGTATATTTATATTGCTCAAGCTCAGATGACTTTATATGCGGCTAATACATACAAAGATCCCCGTCGTTATGTTGACCCTGGCTTAACATCATGGCTACCTTATTTATATTACCAACGTTTCTGATATTAAAGCTGAGAATGCCGACCAGAGAATCGGACTAGAAACGTGATATAAACACACAGACTTTATCTTTTTTCTTATTTGCAGAGACAAACGTCACAACAGTATAAGAATAGTTATCAATAATCTATAAAGTAACAAGAAGACAAAATCCTAGCTTAACTACATGATTCTGTTTCATAAGTGGGGATGCGTTTGCCGATGTTCTATATTTGAGTTGTGCCAATAATCCATAATATTGCAACACAAGATACACTTGTAGCTTAACTGTTTGTATACATAGATATACTCGGTTCTTTTTTACGTAGACTTAACGTGTACGCATCCATTTTGCTGGTTTTGTCTATAAGATGGATTCCTACACTGCCGAGGCGAACCCATGGATGTGTGGGGCAGACCAGAGACAAGTATAACATTCAGACACGTAACAGAAGTGAACAGAATGTCCCATTACACCATATGTACCTCTGATCATAACCATCTTGAATTGTTATTACTTTGCCAAATCACGGGCATAGCGCAAGGTGTAGAACAGCTGTTGTCTATTTTATATAGATTTTCTGCAACAGAACAAAATCAGAAACACGGATTTTGATGTAATGTATGGTGGTTTCTGCGACATAATCACTGTTTTGGCGTTTAGCAAATTTTTTTTAAGATCACAGATAGAAATCGTAAATTGTTTTTCACCGCCAACACAATCCCTGTTCGGTGTGATGCTGTATGCGTTATTGTGTTGAGCACAGTAACAGTGTGCGTAGCATCGCCAACGCAATCCCAACCAGATTGCTGGCGCGACTCGACATTTTAGTACAATTTAATACGACAATCTGTCAGTAAAAAATCAAAACTTTCTACAAAGCTGCTGATCCATTATCATTAGTTTTAAACGGAGTATTAAACCGTCACAAATGTCGTTGACGGATTGTTGAGAAATTAATCAATTTAAAAATATGGCCAAGCTTATTTTCGACAAAAATGTTCGACAGATTCAATTTAGTTTTGGAGCAAAGTAAATTATACGATAGCATACAGATACTTGTTTTGCATTACTCATTTATGTAGTTTATATTTCATTTACCAACTGCTACATTGGAAGGCACCAGCCATCAGTTCAACAGATCTGTTACCGCGGTAGTTTAATGATAGATCCTCTAACAATGTATAAGAGGAGTGTGTGATACCCACATCTAAAATAACTATGTTCAACTTTAATTGGTCAATTTATATCAATCAATCCACACATAATAAAACTTCTGCGCGATCGTATGCACGATGAATGTTAAGAACCGTTCCTAATTTCTAACAAACCATGCGCTATATCATCATAAATAACATGTACAATCGCGCCTAACGTACGATCCTATACTGACGTCTAATTGTCAAGCGTGGGAGACACCTGTGTGAACGGCCCGTGGTGGTGACAGTGGTCTACTTTTGCATCTCCTAACTGTTATCTCGTGGATTGTGCAATGCTCAGTCATAGCGATTGCCTATCCCTTTTGATGTTCCGTGAGATTTTAGGTTGTTTGGTTACAAATACAAAGTGTAGAAAACAGAGTTGTTTACCGTCACCGTTTCCGAATACAGGTAAGTCAATTACATCTCTCAAGCTTCTGAAGCACGTTGGCGCCGAGCAGTTATGGCGCACCCGCTCATCCGGTCACCCCCGAGTGATTTCCCCTTGGACAATAGCTGACAATGCCTCTACAACTCTTTAGGCTATTGAGTGAGATATGGTTAGTTAAGTTACTAATGTGTGTTTGGCTCGGTAAAAAAACGAAAATTTAAAACAATCTTTCAATTAGACAGTATATGGGAGATAAACCAATATTTTCACGGTATGTCCCTTTTTCACATTCTGTTTGCAAACGCACAACATAAAAAACTGTATTTCTTTCCTTAATATAGACAAAATCTGTTAGGTATCGATAGTTTCGAGTCATAAATCCTGAAAATAAATGTTAGGTTTTGGAGACTCCTACAGAACATAGGAAAAACAAGCTCCATTACAGACATAGCCATGAGCGGGTTTATGTACTTGATGCTTGGCTAACTGTCATTCAAACAAACCTTATTTGTATATATGTAAATCTATACTTTTCTTAATAATTTGGCAAGCTTACGCAGTCGTAAATCAATCGTTGATGTCTACTCCTTCCCAAACGACGAAGGAGATTTCCGCCTTGCATCTTCTTCTAGTACGCCGCTTCAAAGCAAGTGTTACATAATCCAACCTAAATTATATTCTGTCGAAATAATATACTTGAATATGTTTCCCATATACAGATGCTTTTAGAAAAGCTAATTATCTTAATTAAACGGAAGTTTTCCCGTTGTATCGCCTTCACGCAACAACAATAGTTTACATAATTAAAATGGATATTTTTTCTGAATGTGTCTGAACAAGGAAGCAGTAATATTTTGCTGCGTGAAAACCCTGGGAAAACGTATGGCGTAAACTAACCAGCCATGTGGTAGGTACCCGAAGCCTTGAACTAATCCATTCCGCTAACACATTACCGGCATGACCAAAGAAACGGTGATGCTGCCGCATGCATGGAATGGGCTTGAATTAATTGAAAAATACATATTTAGTAGACAGTTCCATTAGTAGTATTTGATGATATCTGAGCGTATCAAAACGAAACACACGTTCTTTGAAATGCACACGAATGAGAAATACGATGTGCTGTTTGTTACAAATGGAAACCGTGGAGTATCAGACACATTTTAGATTGGTGGTGTGGAGATATCATCCCGTTCGATCTGGTTATAAATGAAAACACACACACAATAGGAAAAACACGAATACAAAGTGTCAATTTTCTGGTGAGTTAAACGACCTTTGTAACAGATGTTTCATCCTTGATTTTCTATTCGAAACGATTATAACTACATAAACTCTTGCTTTTTTTTAAGATTTCCACGTACATTGTATGTATCTGGTATATCCAGTACCTTCGTATAATTGTGGTGTATCCAGTACCTTCGTATAATTATGTTATATTGAGTTACCACATCTCTGGTATATCCAGTACCTTCATATAATTATGGTATATTGAGTTACCACATCTCTGGTATATCCAATACCTTCGTATAATTATGGTATATTGAGTTACCACATCTCTGGTATATCCAGTATCTTTGTATAATCTTGGTATATTGAGTTACCACATCTCTGGTATATCCAGTACCTTCGTATAATTATAGTATATTGAGTTACCACATCTCTGGTATATCCAGTTTCTTCGTATAATTATGGTATATTGAGTTACCAAATCTCTGGCATATCCATTATCTTCGTATAATCATGGTACATTGAGTTATCACATCTCTGGTGTATCCAGTACCTTCGTATAATTATGGTATATCGATTTACCACACCTCTGGTATATCCAGTTCCTTCGTATAATTATGGTATATTGAGTTACCACATCTCTGGTATATCCAGTACCTACGTATAATTATGGTATATTGAGTTACCACATCTCTGGTATATCCAGTACCTTCGTATAATTATGGTATATTGAGTAACCACATCTCTGGTATATCCAGTACTTATATTGAACGTATATTTCCTAGTACATACATTTTCTATGAATGAATTTGGCGCATCCAGTCTCAGTGTATATCTATGGTTAATTAATATCTTACAAAAGGCATATCCTATCAAAAAAATACCTGTCAAAAGACACGATGCCGCATTTACTCTGTTCATCTATTTGTGTATTACCTTTAAACTGGAAGCAACACTGATGTTATGGTTATCACATCAAACGTTACTAACTGTAAGTATATTATTCTTTTCTGTATCTAGCTAGTTATTAATGTATCTATTTATTAATTTTTCACTTTCGTTTGATATATCAAACGGGTCCTTGAATTGACACAATGAGCAAAATCTTAATAAAAACTAGAGAAAGCACGTACATTTTGGCGTTTAGAGATCATTCTGATGAGCATTTAATTTACGACCATAATTGTCTGCAATAAAACTGAAAAAATGCCAATGGCGTTTACTGATCAAATTCCGGATTTCCGTCATACGAGACAGACTTTACAGTACGAGTAAACATATACCGTTTGACCGATGCTTTTGCAATTAGCCTTTAGGCCATTCTTCATTGACACGACATAGGCCATTGCGTGTTGTCAGAAATATCATGGTAGTACGATCGACATCATACAAATTCATGTTCTTATTAATATCTCCACTTCATTTGGACACCTACCAAATGATGCTGCACGTACACGATACTTTACACAGTAATATGAATGATTAATGTAATGTTGACACCCTGCCAGTCATATTGATTTCCATTGTATTAAAAGATATGTACCCGTAACCCACAATGTCTAAGTCTCGGTAAGACTATACCAGACTTACCTAGGTCAGCGGTCACATTGGTCTTATTATCGCTCTCTACATACACAATCTATACGTTACATATATGCATGTATCTTGTTAAAGGAGAGGTAATATTCCCAAAATTGAAATCGGGTTACTGTCTTCTTGTTTATTTTTCTGTTGTATTTTTTTTCCCGTTGGTACGTTTGTAAAATTGACTTCAAGCTTTTTTATATACACCGTTTACGATCTTAACGCTAGCCAGATAACTGATTTCTATAGAAAAATGGAGATGAACATTGTAAAGACCGTCACGACATCATTCTGATTCCTAAAGGAAACTAACAAACATACAATGTCAGAGTTGATGTAGACACGCGACAGAAGCGTAAAGCAACCTTGTGAACACGGCATACATTCATACTCAAGAACGTTATTACAACTGCCGATATGTAATCTTCCGAACATGCTACCAGAAGCAAACACGTTAGGGATGTTTACCTTAAATGAAAAGGTGATGAAAGACAATAGCCTGTGGGAGGAATACTATCTAATGTTCATATGAATGTTGCCTTGCAGATATGATCTTGCGCTCTGACCAGCAGACAGGGTTATTTAAGATTCAAACTGAAAGGAAAGAAACAAAATGTAACCACGAAGACTGTTGTGAGCAGTTCATTGTGTGTCTCTTTCTAATATATGTGAGTTAAAGTTTCTTTGCTATGTTTGTTGTGGTTCGTTTTGTTTTTATTTTTTTAAAGAGTATCACGTTTGTTCCTATACTCGTATTTTAGTATCAAATAAGTTGCAATGCAAACGCTATGATATGTGTTGTGTCACAGTCACACATTACCCATGCACGTACTATTTCAATCATAAGTCAGGAAAAATATCTCAAACTTCCTTACAGAAAACAAACTAGTTAGGATGCGCTTGCTTTTGATTACAAGCGCATCCTAAGGAATACCTCGGCCATAACAACGTCGACAGACTGGAAAAATTACAGCGGAAGAGTTCAGCAGACGAGCGGTACCGCCATGTTGTCGTGTGGGAGGAAACATCTGGATAGACAATTACATGAGCGAGACCCCACGTGTCCGACTGGTCATCATTCCAACCATCGAATGAGTGAAGCGATCATTCACTGGAGGTTCCGAAGTGACGGTGTTATTGGAATGTTTGGCTCTGCTTAAGCATATTCACATGGGGCGCCATTGTATGATTTGACAACTCAAAGAGCTCCCTGTCTACTATGAATGATAATCTGTCGAAACTGCTGGTTGAAAAGATGGTAATGTTTCAAAGAGTTATTTTAGTTCGGTGTCATACGTCATGTCAATAATACTACTGTTCAAACACAAATCTATAAATAGAAAGCTTAGTAGGAACTATGTAGTTTACTAGTTTACTATCAAACTTAAACAATTAGTGATTTGACTTCACATATTACACAACCAAGCATATTTCGGTTGCTTTAGAATATGTTAACAGACCTATATTTCAAGCCAAAATATCACCATCCAAGGCCAATGGTTTCGCCGGCAGGAAACAAAGGTCAGGGTTACGGGAAGTCGAATATAGTTGGTCATAACTCGGTAGCCTGGGTTACGCACTGAACGCGATTTTGTAAAGGCTTGCTCTTTATGTGTTCATGATGAAAGAAGAAAATAACTGATGTCGACACATATATGTATGAGGCCTGCTTGGATACACTAATTACCTGTGTTCGCCAACATGAAGCTCGGTGTGCACCACATTTACGCCTTGGTTGGGCAAGCCTATCTCACGAATCCCTAGTAAGTCAAATATCTTTGTTAAATGTTGTAACTTATGTTTGTATACGACGTTTGTATCATGTGCATCAACTAAACTGTTGGTACAGGAAGTGCTTAGAAAACAATTGTAGACATTTATAGCCATGGCATGGCACAAGTAAAAGAGAATATATAACAACTTCTGTGTGTTTAATTTAAATGTGTTTATCATTTAATTTCTACATTACAAAGGTATTTTGACGAGACGTCGTCAATTAACATCATTTATTTAAATGCCCTGTACTTTTTTCAAGTGCATAAAATATCGTTATATCCCTCTTGCATACAAAAAACACAATCTGGCAAACAGACAAATATGATGGTGTTTATTTCTATATTTACATTTTAACATTAATTTGCATTTTGTTGTGGCTCTAAAATCATGACAGCATTTCCGATCAATTGAACAATGCGCGTGGCTACAGGTCAATACTTATGTATATCTTTCATTACTTTTGACAATAATTGCTATTTAAATATCATTTTACTTTTTTACATTTGAATATATTTCAATAAATGGAACAGCCGACTGCAAGAATCGGACCACTAGGTCTTTAACGTTATGATTATGACGTCACGATAGTCCATCAGGATTTATGGTAATGACAGTATTTAGTCCCTTTTTAAATACAACAAGCTAAACGAATATTAAATGACAAGTGACGTCATTTTTAACGAAATTAAAAAAAACGAAAAACATGTTGAGGACATTCAAGAGTAGTCAGAATTAATAATTGTACTAAAAGGAATGAATATTTTACACATCTGTCAAAGAATTAAAGAATGTTTTGTTGTTGTATTTATGATATACGTATATATCAATAAATGGAATGACTGTGGAGCGAGAATATCTGATCTGTACATCATATGTTTGTAATATTTTCCTATAGCGGATAATTCATCATATCAACTGACACTATTTTGGTCCTGTCGTTTTGATGTACATAACATGCAATTAAGTATACCCTTATGTTAAACAGGAAACACTTAAGAGTGTTTGTATGAAGTTGATTTGTAGATTTCGAAAACCTCTTTGACGTAACTATCTGCTTACTTATGAATATATGACATCATAAATTATCAATTTTGAATCAAATGCCGATAGGAGACTTGTTTTTATTACTGAACAGAGAGAATATACATTTATTGCTGTCCCGATGTTACATTTCATCTGAAACATACCAAATCTGTGTTAACTTCCAGTCCTCCGACAACTTGAAAAAGCAATTTTCTTATATCAGAATTTCTCGAGCTTCATCAGAATTCTTCCAAAATGTGTTTCGTATTCTAGTTTGATAGCATAATGCTAACTTTTATCTGAACGAGGCATTAAAACAATGTCCGAAATGTATTTGGCTTCGAGAAAACTTTGAAATAATCAAATCTGTTACTTGGGCATATGGTGAAATGCATTAGGTTTCACATCAGATGGTTGTAAAGTAGCATCATCAGTCGTAAAACAAGCACGAATTTGGATATGTTTCAAAGACGCTTCTCTTCTGCCAGCATTCGTATGTAGTTTAAATTCCATCCACTTTACACCACCCTACGTCATAGTAGGGGATTTACCGTCGAACACTCTACCAAGGCGAGTAGACACTTTGGAACACTCCAACAGGAGGAGTAGACACAATTGAACACTCCAACAGGAGGAGTAGACACAATTGAACACTCCAACAGGAGGAGTAGACACAATTGAACACTCCGACAGGAGGAGTAGACACAATTGAACACTCCAACATGACAGGCAGACAATATGGACAACTCAAATAAGACGAGTAGACACTATGAACTCCCCTACAAGACGATCAGATATAATGGGCACTCTACCAAGAGGAGTAGACATAATGGAATACTCTACCTAGAAGAGTAGACACAAGAGAACATCAACCAACACGATTGGACACCATCGAACACTATACCTGGACAAGTAGACACCATGGGTCACTCTAACAAGACAAGTAGGCATAGTGGACACTCTACCAAGAAGAATAGACACAATGGGCAATCTACCAATACGGTTAGGCGGCACAATGGAACACTCTTTCAAAACGAGTAGACACTGGCGTAAACTAAATTATATACGGGTACATGTCTATGCAATATTTATGTATCACCTGTTAATGATTGGCACCGCTTCATCTCAGTCGGTAGATGACATGATGTAACATTTAACGCCTGGGGTGGGAAGTTGCAACATAGAACACTGAGACTGAGGAAGATCGATGGCAGCCGTCAGGTATTTGATTATTTTCGTCGTATCTCTGCGACGCCACAGATCTCATTAATCATTTAAACATGTCTATAAAATGATCCATTTCCATCGTTTCTAATGTCGCCGCCAAATAGTGACGTCACTCAGAATATGTAATATCGTCAATCTGACAGTGACGTTATCATAGAAGTATGACTGTACACTACTAGAGCAAAAAGTGCTTTGTTATATAACAGATTTCCAGCGTAAAAGCACAGCCATTGCAGTTTAAAGAATTGTCTTAGTTTCGATATCCACAAAAACTCTCAGAGATAAATAATTGAACATGGTGTGATATGTACTTCACTTTGTTCAGAATATGACAGGATGACTGAATACTATTTCCAATGTGAGCTTTGCATCGAAGATACGCGAAACAACTGAACAGGTTATACTATTGTCGATATTGGAGAAGTAAAGCAACGATGTTCTCCTTACATAGTGCATTGTTCTTGTTTATTTTATAATCTTAAGTTATCTTGAATATCTTAAATTGAGTAATTTAGAGCTAAACAACATTGATATTGACGTTCTCAAGAAAACTACATCAAATGGTTAAAATGTTTAAAAGATGCAGAGACATCAGAAGCAAAACGATGTAAATGGTTGATCACTAACATGACAATGAAGTTGATCTCTCGTTTCGTAAAACGTAAGCATACAACATGGATGCACACATTATTATCATCAGTAATGTCATGGTGAAACTTTGTTGAATATCAACAATTCCATTTAAAGAACAGAAATCTAAACTTGGTCAAGGGATTTTGTATGCCTGTCTTTGCAAGATAAATCAGTTTTAGATTTATGTTGTGTTACTAGATAGAATAACGAAATGTGATCTTATTTTATTTCAGAAAGTGTCTATGTGCGGCTAGAGGAATACTCTTTATAACAGACATTGGCTCTACTAGATAGTACATTATATGTATTTAAAGAATTGTGATGTTTTCTCTATGCACATTTTCCGAGGTACCGTTTCTAAAGTCACGTGCCAATGACTATATTTACCGTTGTAAGCTACACCAATGATACAGACGTCAAAACGACGACGTACTACTTACAAGTCATACAGCAATTACCACGTCATTAAAGGTGTCATGAGTCATTTAGGAAGCAGGAGTACATGTTTACAAACCTATTTTCAATTATTGTTCTTGCCTTTCAGCCTATCAGATGCCCTAATGCTGTTTAACAACCGCCACATAATAGCTAGTTGTGCAGACCATCCTATCATATAACTAGGTTTGTTTTCTTTTATTTGCCTGTTTGCTTATTTCAATCTTATTAAAAAAACAAGTATCGCTTAACTCCTAGAACGGTATCCGCACCTCCTTACTGTGTTTACAGTATACAGATGATCGTTTAATGATGCTGACGCGAAGTGGTGTTATGCCATCCGTATAAATACGAGAAGTCATGCATTCTTAAGGATGAGGTATCCTTCATTGTTGTCTTCATCAAGAACAAGAACGATGCCATTACCAACACATGTATTCATTGCTCTCTTTACATTGTACAATACAAAATACACTTCGTTATTCAACGACATACTTTCCTAAAGTTAACTTGTTTCAAGCATTGCTGTTTTCGTAGATTATCGCTTGAAATGCACATGAACAGAAAATGGTGTTGAAATGTTAACACAACAGCAGTTATGAACAGTCATTAGTTTACAGATGTGCTTCTAAATTGCTTACCCTTCCAGACGGGGGGTTCTAAAAAAGTTCCTTAATGTTTTGTTGTTTCTGACGTTCCTGTTAGAATATTTTCTTATTAAATAAATATATTTTCTTATTAAATTAATGATACTATTAACTGTCTACTCTACCTTACATTATGGTAAACAATTTGTTATGGAATATAAAATAAATCGCTTTAGTAATTTCTCGAAGGAGGTGCAACATATGTTGATTAATTTGTTGCATATCTACATGTGGACAAAGATATAAAAATTAGCGTTGCTACCATAAACAGTATCTTGTTGGTGTTGTTGACAATCTTACTCCCAGAATAAATAATACAGAAACGCTCTCAGCGTTAGTGGTTGGTGCCACGTAGGATGAATGGACGAGATCACTGTTATTGCCGCGAGGTTTTGGTGTCCGTGTAAATAACAGGTATAGACCGGAGACAAAAAGGTGCAAACAGAAAGCTAACAGTATTATGTCTAAAACTTCCCTCGCCACGGGCTCGGATATCCCGTCTACATCACACAAAGGCTTTGTCCGATTATCTTTAATAAGATGAATTGTGTGAGGATGAAGAAAGGATTAGTTTAAGGCCATGTCATCAGAGCAAACATTCAATACCTTATCATCGCTACAATGTTTAATATGCTATTGACGAACCGACAGAGCCAACAAACTCTCGACTTGAATATTAATCATATGTACTGTGTTTCTGGCTTCATGAACTGGTGGCTAATGACGATAGACAAGAGTTAGTGTGGACAGACAAGTCTAGACGGTGTTGCTTAAGGTGCATTTGTGAAAGAATTGTTGTTATCAATTTCGTTTTAATGACAAACAATTAGGGAAATATGAAAATGTCTGGGTGGTATCAAAGCAAGATTCTCAAACATTGTATAATTATTATGTTAAAGGAAAAGACTATTTATGAACATCTGATATCAAAGCCCGTTTCTAGATATCGTATTGTTGTGTGTGTGACAATTAATTGCTGAAATGAAATATAATTTAGTTCTGTAAGTTTAGTCAGCAATCAGTACATTTATGCTAAAACAAATATAGGAAGATACATGGGGTTTAAAAACACTCAAGTTGATAAACCTGCAATGTGAACACAAATGTTATAATATGATTAGAAGTGGACACGGTAAACAAATGTAGGAGAAGAAGAAACATCAAAACTTCCACAGATTTAAACTTGTTGAAAAAGATGCGTTTGGTTGGTTAACACATGTTTACCCATTGTTCAATATGTTATATTTTTATCTGAGGAAGCCCGGGACCATTTCTTTGATAATGGATTGCCATGTAGCTTAATCTCATTCTAAGCATTAGTTATGCATGCATACAGTCTTTAAGACTACAGATAGAATGTTTTTTCGTGATTGACTCAAATTAAATACATAATTGTCATCAATTCTTTATTGAAGAAGAATTGTACATGAATTGTGATCGCTGCGAAGGAAATTGCAACGTTGAAAATGCATTGAAAGTATATATATATCAAAACAATAAGACAAAGGAATTATTTCCAGTATACAGATTACAAGGGAACTAATCGGATAAGGTGATTGAATAGGTAACATGTGTACCAAGCAGGAGGGAAGATGATTTTAAGAACAATTAACCTGTTTTTAACTGGGATACGTTATTTCGGTTGATAGGAGATATACAATTAATTGACTTGTTAAATGTAACATCACCATTCAGAAGAGATCACGACGCATCAAACCAAAGCCAGAAACTACAATCCAGATAGATATAAGCTTAGTTCGTGTTAAAAAACATTGGAACATACATATAAATGTATCAATGATAGATGTCCACACACAGAGCTATCGGCATAACGATACACCACTAAAACAAAAGATATCGGAACCAATCGTCAAACTGAAGGCAATTCCAAACACTTCTAGACCGATTTCGGTACCGCATATATCATACTCTTCATAGATGTACACATGAATGTCGGTCACTACAGATATATGGCGGCGTAAACACCTCTTTTATCATGACTGACTTCAAATTCAGATTTAGAAATAGTTCATAACGACAACTGTAAAATATCGGAATTCACACAGATCAAAACACGCTCAGCAGATAATATATTCACCTACAGTATATCTGTCTGACGGGTCCACTATATTCAGATAAAAAGCATGCACTATATTACACACAAAGATAGACTGATTTAAGATACTTTGATGGTGCGGAAGTGCGATTTGGGCCTACGTACACGATAGATAGGTAGAACGTACAAAGAAGGTTTCTGTATGGTATAACTACTTGTAATTATCTGATATAAAGCCCAAAGGTCAAAGTTGACAGCAGCTGGATATGCACATACAGAGATTATAGGGATAACATAATCATTAGCTGCATATTTGAAATGAAAAACGTTCGATTGATTTTGATAAATATTCAAGATAATAACGTAACACACTTATGATGGAATGATTAACAACATCAGGTGTCACAGTTCAAGTTTCCGCTGCTGGAAAATGAGCCGTGTAACCATGAAACTAGACCGATGGTAAACAAATTGATATGTTTAAATTAGAATATATATGTTAGTATACCAAACATACAGAGAGAGGCTAGGACGAATAGGCAACTGGCGAATATTAGTAATCTCGCCTCAACATAATAGACGGATGCAATGTATTTTCATCCCATGTGTTATAGTGATAGGGGGAACTCTACCCGGGGGATACATATGCCTTAAATAAGGTTCGCACTAGTTCTGGGGGTTCGAAAAGTGAACCCTGTCTCTCCATTTATTTCAGAAGGGCTGATTTATGGCTTTTCTGGTATACTTTCCTAAAACATTGCTGATGACATCAGGCAACTGACAGAGACATCTGACATTGGTAAAACGAAAGATAAAGCGGTCTGGGCTATACAAAATACATTGTAACGTGGTCAGTGTCTTAAAATATAGATGTTTCTCGGATTCACTTCGGTAGTAGTAAGAGACAATTGATGATAGCGAGGCTGGGAAACTGTCACCGTCTCTCCGCTCCGAGCTCAAATAAAAAGATATTTCAATATCTCAAGACACAATGCATTTATCCTTCAAATCTGAAGGAAAACGGTCTTGAACAGAACGAACTGTATACTTTTATATGTTTGTGTCAAACAAGTAATACTAACAGTAACTACCATATAACAGTATATCCTTGAGACCGTATGGTCACTGATTCGGTTAGGATAATTGCTGCCAGATTCGTTATATAATCATTTATTTATTGATAAAGGGGCGGATCGCTCCAACAGTATTAAGGTTCAGTATCACATTATTTTTCGGTATCTCCAGGCAAGATTCATGTATTTTTTTCGTTTACATATTTTATGGTCAAACAAATGGATTCGTCACAAGATTAAACTTATATTAAACCCTTTCCTAAATGGACAATTCATTGATAGTGGTATAGTATGGATATAAGCCAAAAACTGTCTAATAAGTGAGAGAAAAGACAGGTGTCAAGACCCGTTAGGGCCTAGACCTGTTCTTTCTCTCACTTATTGGACAGTTTGAGGCTCATATCTAACTTTAAACATAGTCCACTCTGGGTGCCTCCAATGCTGACTCAGGTTACAAATTTCCTATTGGTGTTCACTGACCCGTTTAACTTATTGGACAGTACAAGGTGAACATGCATGATTTTGGAGTCTTTGAAGTTAACATGTGTTCATATATACTAATATATATATATCACAATGTTCTTTGACACTGAGGAGGTAATTTTTATAACTCAAAACATATGGACACTAGAGAAATATTTGTTTTGACGGTGCTTGAGTGACATTTCGGAAAAGGAAGAGGAAAATAAGGGGCCGAATTTTTCGATTAAAACCACTTTTGCAGCCCTATCTGAAAAGGAGAAAAATAACACAAGAAGACAAAGACTATATACACCGCCGGTGCAGCACTATAGCTGTTGAATTTATAATATGTTGAATTTCACGGTTATATACACCGCGGGTACAGTTATGTAGCTGTTAAAATTTTAATGAGTTGAATTCCATGGGTATATACACAGCTGGTACAGTGGTCTAGCTGTTGAATTTTGAATGTGTTATTACAGTTATCTAGCTATTAAATTTTGAATGTGTTGAATACCAAGGATATATACACTGCCGGGACTCTAGTTGTTGATTTTGAATGTGTTGGAATCTAAGGATAGTACACCACTAGTATTCCATATATTAATTTAAGATTATACTAAAACAAATACATGTGTTTGTTATTTTTGTTTTGCCTATATCGCTGAATTACTTCAATTTAGCTCCGCCCATCTCTTATCTAAAACGTGACGTCACAACTGTCTAATAAATAACATGTGGCCGTGTAATAGGTGCTCACTTATAGAACGGTAAGGTCAACTGATTGTACAGCTACAGGTAACTTATTGTACAGCTACAGGTAACTTATTGTACATGTACAGCTACAGGTAACTTATTGTACAGCTACAGGTAACTTATTGTACAGCTACAGGTAACGTATTGTACAGCTACAGGTAACTTATTGTACAGCTACAGGTAACTTATTGTACAGCTACAGGTAACGTATTGTACAGCCATAGGTGATACCTCAACACTCATCTGGATAATGATACAAAAAACACAATGGATGACATCACAACTGTGTTTTAATGGTAGATTTTCAACTATTGATATAATATTCAATGATGGTTTAAATGATTTGTAAATAAATGTAGTGATGTAATGCCCTGTTTTTATGTCGACCTTATTTGAAATATATAAGGTAGTTTACGTCATAGCTAGAGTGTCATATTGCGATGATGTCCACAGATAATGGGACATTCAGTAATTCATAACGAAGGACATTGTTTCAAGCATAGTTCTAACAGTGCCAGTTGCTTAACATTCTCCTGATATACACGCTACATGTATATATAGTTCTTTGGGAAAAATTACCATTGTATCCATGCTGCTTTGACAAGGAACTGGATCATCTAAGAAGTACACATTGTTAGCGTACAACGATGATGTCTAGAAAATTCGAAATTCGAAATCGATTAAAATTAGTTCGCTTTCCATAACATTGACAACGCAGTCAATATACTAGTAAGATACAGCAGCTTACCATCCACATACTACATAGATCATTGTACCTAACACCTTAGGGTATTTCACCCAATCTGTCATGCTTGCACATTTTTTATACATTTCAGTGTACCTTTAAATGGTCGTTGTACTAGGACCGGAATTAATTGTGCTGTACGTGTTATTTCCATGATTTTAGCGACTTTACAAAGACTATGTGCGTTTGAACTACTGCTGCAGTGACGTCATAGGGGTTTGTGTTGTCGTGCGTTAGCTAGGTTTTCTAGATGTGAGCAGAGTGTGAACTCAGCTTTCTGTCTGGTACAGTGGCGTCAAGTGATAGGTAACGTTTCCTACACGTCTATTTCTCAAGCGCCACAACCATCCTATGAATTGTAAGTTGACATAGTTCACGGATACATTTATCTGGTAACAATATCAAGCATGGGCAACAATCCTAACAGAGCTTATAAAACTAAAACCAAAACTACGGCCCACATTCATCATACCGGTTGCGTATACTTGATGTGGTGCACATCCGGTATACCGGTCACGTATACAAAGTGCGCCTGCGCACATTTCTTCTATGAGGAACATCCGTTTTCTTTTAACCAGACACGTTTACTTGTGGCTGCGCACATCTCTTATACACGTCCGTTATAGCAACATCGTGTACTTGCTGTAGTGCGCATCTCAGGCAGCATGAACACGTAGGAGTGGCTTTTTAAATACAAGTCATCACATAATATCCTAATTTAATTTGCTCTTCAGACAATATACGTGTACCAATTTAAATCGAAAATCAATTTGATATTCAGACGTTTTATTCAAATTTAAATTGAAAAGATATCCTTGGAGTCTAGTATATCTCATTAAAATGTATTTAATACAAAATAACTCTGCCCTTGAAATGTAATTAAGAAGATTGATAATCAATAGCTTCAATCGAAAATAAAACTGAATATTTGAGAAACAAACAATTGGAAGCTATGGGGAAAAAACAGTTCAGCGAAAATTTTAAAACAGGTTTGAACAAATTTGAATTGAAGTTTAAATGCCCTCAAATTTCACTTCATTACGGGAGATTTCATCGAGGTCGTGAATTCTCGTATATATATCTACATCGGATGGCAGTATAGTAGATTTTCCTTCTAGATGTGTGATCTACGCTCGCTGTCCTACACGGGGTATTGTGTCGGCAGCAAAGTGTGTGGAGTAGTTTTTTATGATCCAGTCCCCGGAAGACAAATTACTACGCTTCGATGTAGAGCTGACACGGATATATAGCTCCCATAAAGCGGCGCGTGATATCGACCCGCGACATTATGACGTCACAGTGCGATAGGTATATGATGATTACAAGATTATATGTTCTACCTTGTGCCCGAAAGACACAATCTCATAAAATTTAATAGCAGTTCATGAAGCCATGTTCTGTACAGTAGCAAGCGGTAGTGAAAGTGCTACTGACAACACGTGAGAAATCAAATTCATGATTGGGGAAGAAGGACAGAGGAGAGACAGCACGACCGACACACAGGCCGTCAATGTGAGAATGATCATAGTGTAAAGCAGGGACTCACTTTATCATAATGGCATCACAAACCGAAAATTGCATAAATGAATTAGTGATGTGGAGGTTGCGACTTCATGAATTACTGATGACAGGTGGCTTAATATATTTGCAATCGAGTGTGTTTTGTCTCCCATTGTGAAGTGTGAATTGCGATAGTCACTCAGAAGTATTTGGGTTAACATATCTATATATAGCTGTTTTCTGTTTAGTTTCGTTTTATAAAAGTATGTTATAAAATATATGCAGTGTTAGGTCATCAGAATCTACATAACCAAATAGATTTGTCGGCTTCTAGTGAAGAGCTTTCGATGAGAGTTTAATACAGAACGACATATCCTTGAAAAATTCATGAACTCTCCCCGGGATACCATTAGAATTCAACGTTACTGTGGCCATCTGGCTCTCGTGGGAGACCACCCAGGCAGAAAAAGGCTGGGCTTGGTAGCAAATAGGTTTAGTCCAAATTGCATTTCCCCGTCACAACAAAGCGCGAGGTCAAGTTAGATTGACCACTGCTGGACATCGACACGTTCTACGTTACATAAGCCTCTAAAACAGGTACACGTCTAGGTGAGATTTAATGTCGGACTACTTTGTTAGGAATGAAACAGACATTCTATTTTCCCACAATTATCATTGTTATAGTATTCGATTCCATGATGTTATAACGAATAACTTAAATGTATCCTGAAAATCGAATGTTTTTTTTGTGTTTGTATGTTCCAGGCATGTCAAATGTCGCTTTCCCTTATGCTCCTAGTGACAATAAAGAACAGCTTGTAAAATAATTTGTAGAAAAATGCTCGTCTGTGAACATTTGGCTGTCTGAATATTCACATATGAAACTTGTTCAATCAATTTTAGTAGACAATTCCGTTGTAAACTGTCACTTAATCTATACGTCATGTGGTCATCGACTCTACGTACACTTGGAATTCAATAGAGGAAGAAACGCGTTTGTAGACAGTCTCCAAACACAAATTATACTGTATGAAAAGTGTCACAATTTATAGACATTTTGCAACCGTAAATGGTTGGTATATATTGATATGTCTGACTTAAAACTATCCATAAAAACAAATGTACAGTCTGTGTATTACCAGCCGGCCACCGTAACAGAGATGGCATGGTATAGCCATTATGATATTTGATTTGCAGGGACATCAGGAGTCGTTACACATAAAACATTCAGTTCACGGATATAGTAATGGGTACACGTGACAAAGGGTATACAAGCTAAGTGTGAAGGTTTTCAACAGACTACAATGACCCCTTACTCTCGTATTGATTATACTACATGTACCATTCTCGTAAAATCCCTTTGGACACAAATTTGATCATTATTATGAACGTGAAAATATAACTTGACGGTTTATAGCTCCTTTGTCGCAAAAATTGACAATGGGACAAAAGCATTATCTTAACCCTATGTAAAGTCGCAATTAACTGTGTTTTGTTGGTGTATTTGCCTTCTTTTGATAGCACGGATCTGATGCCGACTTTATAGTGATACCATGCCGAAGGCACCCAGCAGAGCATTCCGCCCGGTCACATTTTACTGACAACGGGTGAACAAATTGTTGTCATTCCGCCCGGTCACATTATACTTACAACGGGTAAACAAGGTGTTGCCATAACCCCAAACGCTGAACGTTAAGCAGGGAGTAACAACTACCATGTTTAAGGACTTTGGTATGCCCAGGCCTGGGGACAGAATCCATCGCCTTCCTCACCAAGGCGAGCGTTCAACATTATAGCCAAAAGTAAGGTGATGACAAGCAAGGCACTAGGAAATAAAAGATAGAAGTAGAAAGAAATAGAAAAGATCCCAAATATTGCAAAGGGTGCAGCAGATTTATTTTGTCGCTTTTGTGTCCCTAGATAAGCAAATCCCTATCGATACAGGGGTTTGCCACATAAGTCGCCTCTTACGATAACAGAATTGTATTCTTTTCTTTTTTCATTTCCCGACCTGCAGGGATGCATATCCAGGTAAATATCGCAAACGGTGTAGCTGTGTCATTATGGAATGTATTGATGTCGTTAATGCTGTTACTACATTGTATATTAGGTGGTTTAATGACGACTCATGTCAATACCATGTGAAAGACAACCGACAACACAGCATTGTTCTGCCATTGTTCTTAAAGACAGGTACACATATATTCATTAAAGAGTATGGTAAGTTTTGAAATTATATTATATATACTAATGACAGAGTATGTTGGGTGTTTTTTTTTAAAGAAAGTACATAAAGAAAATTAGGCATACTGGTACCTCATAACGTTGAGTGATAAGATACGTAATATTTAGGAAAAATCAGTATGCTAAGAATGCGGACTGTTGGTTTGACGTTTTGTAGAGATGACAGCATTTGGTTGATTATTTGATTTCCTTTTTTTAATTTGAATAAAAGTACATCGAAATATCATAAAAGTGTCATTCAAATCATGTCTTGTATTCGTCAAACAGATAGATGACGTAAATTTGCAAAGAGAATAATCTGTTTCGATTTATGTGTAGATGTCATTTCGTGATTCTTAAATTCACATTAATGACATTCCGTATATATGTTTGAAAAGATAAAATCCAAATCGAAAATCTTCGCCGGCTGTCTACACACAACCAATGTTTGTATTGAGTGTATCGTCTGCAGACCGTCCATATTTGAATTGTTTGTGTCGTATGTAATTCTCACGTCATCAATTAAGGAAAACATTAATCAAGTAATGGTTAAGTAAAACTTGGACGTACTTTTTCACTTCCAACTTCGGTGTTTGTCTGTCTGCGTCTGCCCGTGGGAGGTAAATAACGATGTTATCTGCGCATGCCCAGATCCAAATCGATATCATTTGTTCAGTAATTTTTTATCGTTCTTCTCTCGGGATCAGCGAATCTAATGTTTTTACAGTGAAAACGTCACCGCGGGCAAGGAAACAAAGACAAGCCTGGTGTAGAAAACTCCATCGTATCAGCAGCATTACAAAGTTCTGCGAGTATATATGGAAACATTGGTATTATTCATTGGAGGTCGGCCGTCCCCTACATAGATAAACTGTATGAACTCTTCCCCATCATCCACTGTTGACTATATATCAAATGGTGTCTTCATGTCACCCCCGATATGATCTATGTCAGTTCAACTATGCTGCCGATCAGATATGACACATTCGAAAATTTCATCTCTAGCATGTCAAAATTCATAAAAGCGACATCCAGTCAACAAATATTCTGACTTATTCATATATAATCATTAAAATAAATGTGACATGGCATCTAACGTGTGGGTGTAATTTATCATTAGGTAGGATTGTACAAGTTTATATGATTTTCAAAATATCGATAGTTGATATAAGGCGTGTCTTTGTTTGCAATAGCACCGGTCGTCACACCCACGCTTTCCAATGTATGTGTTCGACGGATATGGTCCAATTTCTCAAAATATATTTCCTGAAATAAGAGTGTAACGTAAATGACATCTGTGTTATATACAGGTACAACGGATCTAAACCTCATTTGTAACTGAAGTGGACCCAGTCTGATATTAACATATGCATAGTATTACAAAAATGATCCTTGTAACGGAAATGTCATTGATTTAAAATACAAATACTTTGAAAGTGACCCCTGTCCCCAGTATTAAGGAGAAACGGAGTGAGATTTTGCTGTATCAAGACATTATAGAGGAAATCATGTGGTGACGTATCAATATCAGAATGAACTGACAGCGTATTACATCAAGATGTTCGACACGATATATATGGATTTGTAATTTCAAACAGTAACGGAAGTAAGCCTGCTTCCCCTACACCACATGTGGTTTTTATACTGATGTATCTTGCCACAAAAGCTAGCCTTACTCAATGTTTGTGGATGATCATATTGTTACATAAATCCAAAGCCCACCTTTGGCATGTCTCAAGGTCTGGTTTCATTTTAAATAATGATTCGACCTTGGCTTTGTCCAATAACAGAAACAGGTATTTTTTCAATCAGGATACAAGTTTTTGATGTACATATGCATAGTGATTGATACGTTCATTACATCCATGTATTTGTTGATCGGATTACAGAGTTGGCTATAAATAAAGGTTTTACCACAAAGCAGCACGAGTAGAGGTAAAAAGGACGAACAATAAAATTGATTCCGTATGCCGCGGCTTTCTGTTTTAGGATCAACAGTTTATGTAAACTATTAGCTGTGATCCCTGGTACTACAATTAGTTTCATGTGTGGAGAAACATTCCAAGCACTCGAAGCCCTCCCCTCCCTAAACTGACATACAGATGGTAATACTTGTGGTTTTTAGTTTTTCTCTAAAACAAAAGTGAGCCTGTCCGTCCTTCACAATTCGCGTACAATATAACTACAATGCAGTGTTCTATGTAATACCTATGACCCCATACGGAGTCAGGTTGTTGACTTGCCTCGTTATCTGTATTAAAGTATGTCTGTGGTGGTATGTTACCATTCTACAAAGAAGCTGGATAGGGACATACAACCCAGTGATAAAGAGTTCATTCACAGAAAAGAAATGTCCTCTCTGTTTAACATGTATGTGAGGGGTTTAATCAGTCTAATAATTCCAGACTAGCAATGCCATTATGCTTCACGTGTCTACTAGGTTCTCAACAATGTGACCTAAATGTAATTCATTGTCAGAAATTTAAAAAAAAAATTACATTCCGTGTGTAATACGATGCCCAGTATGTTATGGCCTATATACTCTTCAAAAATTTAGCGTGATGATATAAAGATATACCGTTTTAAATTATGAGTGATAATAGTAAAGGAGATAAAATAAGTACATTGAGTACAAATGGCATCCATCGTATTACACCAGGTACAATGTAGCATGTTATATAAGTTTATAGTGCAGACTGACGTAACCCTATTTTGTATGTGACCAGTTGGATGGTAATCATTCCTCCGATAAAATATGTAGTCAAATATAATCTGTGAATAATTCGAACGATTCACGTGTAAGTACTTCAAGTACACGTGTGCATAGTTAAACAGTTGTGTCTACAACACCTGGGGATAGATGACGTATCACACATTGAAATAGATTCGTTTCCAGTAATTAGCAACAACAAACACTGTTTCATCTTCAAGCTCTTATTGTGATCTGATTCAAGTTTTTCAATGAAAGGGTGCAGCTGTGGTTGTTTTCTCATGATGAAAATGTGGAAATCATCAGCTTAATATTGTCTTCGAAATATTGCAATACCATAACTTGTTATATTTTCAAGCGAAGCGAATGGATCTGTGATAATTGATTATTGTGTATTTGTAATTCAAGCTATTCTAAATTGTATCATAAAAGCTGCAGCAAATAGACTGCATTTGAGAAAGACGTAAAATGTTATGTTCTTTGTTTTGCTGAAAGCATTATTTGACGTCTTTGATCTCGGACCGAACACTTGACGCAATACTATAAAGCTGACGTTGTAAGACGTGTTGACGCCGTTCCACACTAGGTAGATAATTGTGTGATAACAACGACTTCAACGGAGGTTGTGATGCCATATATATCCATTTTGGAAAAACATTACGTGTATCATATAATGCTCAAAGATCACGCGATACAATTTCAACATTTGAATGAATTATATCAAACCGGCGTCTACGTGTTAAAATTCATTGGCACCAATAGTAAAACATTCATCATTAGATAAAAATGTCCAATTCCTTTGACATACCACATATATTTGTATTTGTTAATACTTTTCTCCAATTTCAAAATTCGTTTTTAAATGTGTAGTTAGTCATTAGCGCATATACCCAACAATTACAGAAAATATTTACCTTTTTACTACCAAGGTAAATTGGTGACAAATTACGCTTGAAACGTTATCAAGCTTGCTGGTCGATGGGCAATTTAATGCAGCTCATTGATTACCCGGCGCCGCTACAGTATGCACCATCACATGAAACTATCGGATAATCAGAAGAGATATACAAGAGATATTTCAATTAAACGTCGCTGCATCACTTCTAGATCGGTGAAATAGCACTAAGCCCATGCTCCAACAGGAATAACATTAATCACACTATATACATTGGCAGACATTTAAAGTTTTTCTCTTTGAACCACTTGATGCAATATATCCAATATCTTCGTAATTACCACCACATTTCTCCGCCTTGCCGACAAAGGGTCCTGTCATTCCATTTGATAGCATTACCATTAAGTCTCATTTGCCGACATCTTTTTTCAATTGTTTATATTTATGATCTGAGGTATATTACAATTATTATTTTTTTTCCATTTTTCGTAATACACTGAATTCCAATAGCATACAAGAGTTTTAAGTTTTTTACAACATTAGATTTTGGTCTTATCAAGTAGCACCTGACGTCTTGTTGACAAACATTTATATAATACAGCTTTAATGACACCAATTAAAAGCTCATCATATTAATATATGGAATACTAAACGAACGAATTTGTTGTGATAAAACTTTTGGTTTTTCTTCAAAATCCCCAACTGAATACATAGGCACGTGTTTATAGAGTATATCGGTAGGTTAATGTAAAAAGGATGTAATGATCGTTCCTATTACATTTAATTTAAATTAAGTAACTTCAGCCTGGGTGAAAAAAGTCAAAAAGGAGACAAACGAGTTTTCAAAAATTCCCATCTTCATACATTAAACCGCAGTACGCCTAATTACATCATATTTTAGAAGTAATAAACCAAAGGAAAAATCATCAGCGTATTTATATACACTGTATACAGTGTGTGATGGTGTTTTTATGATACATAACAGCCGGCTGATATTATAATGTTCAGTATCACATGTATGGCAGTGTGATCGTTTTGGTTTGCTGTCCTATTAACATCACTTGTTTCGTATTGCCAAAGTCATATATAATAAGTAACATATATAATATATTCTTATAAAATAGATATAAGGTCGGGTTTATTGTGATAACTGAGAACATATTAGAAGAGAAAATAATACATTTAATTGCTTAATGATACTGACAATATAATACAAACATCTTCTATCTAACAAATAGTATTCAACAGTATGATGGCCGTACATCGTTTTGTTTACAGATAAAACAATTCATGAAAAAACTGCCTGTCTTGATTCCACATTTCCGAGGAAATCAATTGTAATTATAACGAAATACATCCACGTTATAATCATTAACTTGACACAATCCAAATTAGCCGAGTTCTTAATTCATCAAAATCAGTGTCTTCACAGATTCTTATTAACTCTATCATAAGTATATGTAGGGACTGAGTCAGCCATTGGAGAACTCAAGTATCCGTAGTCGTTTCTAATCATCATATGTACGCCATTTTGCTTAAAATTGCAAATAGAATTTGCAATATGGGGATCTTCCCATTAACGAACTTGTCATCTCACCGCGCGCCTGGACTATGGAATCTATCGTATTTCCGTACACCAGCGCGATAACATTCCCAGTGGAGCGGGGGCCCGGCGTGGTGGAGCGAGGAAACACAGGACATGCACTTACTCACATCGTCCTTCCCTAGCAATACCCGTAGGTTTTAAAACTGCTTAATATTATATTAATGATTCACATTACACTAGACCCACCTGTGGTAAAATTAATTTTCTGTCTGAGGGTAAAATTAAAGCTTAAATCCACATGGATTTTCCTTACTAGATGTTAATGCACGTTAACGCAGCCATGGTTTTGTGTGTACCTTGATGTTAATGGGAACTACTCCCACATACAGTCCACACACAAATAGCGAGCTGGTCCTATCGCATTTTTATCTGTAATTTTATATCAGAGTTATATAAATAAATATCTATAAATATGTGTGTGTATTATTTCAAATTAGTTTTAAACTCTTTTGTACAAAACATACTTGTTTTTACGAAAAATGGTCAAACGCGAAAACATTAGTTGATCTTGATGTATAAATAAGACAAGAAAAAAAGTATAGAAAATGGCAACACAAAAAGACAATTGTAGAGCCTTATATATAAAAGATATGACAATGATTTATAAACAGTTCACTTTGCATCACGTCACAATGCCGTACTTTTTTAAGTATACAAGCATATGGTTTTGTAACAGACCCAGACGTATATTGTGTAACAAACGTGATATTTTGAATAGATATGTGTCAATGAGGTGATCACATGTGTAATACGCCATACAAATATATAGATATGAATCAGGTAATGTATGAAAATGTGTGTAATATTATATATAGTACATATTTATACCATGTATAAAACTCGCCGGTATCATAAAAAGAATAAATGTACCAAATTATATATATATATAAATCTATTTTCCCAGTGAATATGTAAATGTCTGACATACCACAATACTGACTGGACATTAATATGACATTACACTACCACGAGAAATGCTTCACATCTGTGGCGAAATTGTATTTTCTAGGCAAAATGCAAATATCTATCAAAACACTATGCGAAATCGGTAGTAAAATTCTCACAGGATAAATCTTCTCCACGTGTAGTTAACGGACTCCTTCTACCTATCATACACTTATTATCGATAAGTGGGACATTTTGCGGATATCTGTGATATTATTTCTTGGTTTATGTCCCTGGAGGTAATGAGATACCTATAGAAAAAGACATCTATCTTATAATAGATTTATCATGCATTTCGTTAATTAGAAACTACCTGTCATGATGTGCTTGGTAGACCTATTACAGCAGATGTACATATATTATAGTACTATATACAAGGAGATAACAGTCAACACAATCAGACAACTTTGTAAATGTGACGTAGACCAGTTTTATATGAACTCGGTTAGCAGAAGTCAAACAACAACAATATGTTAAGTATTATCACTAATAACTTATTACAATAAAACACTGACGGATACAGATGTGTTAGTTTGTTAAGCGTATGCTTGCCTCTGCTAAAATACTTTTATGTTGAATTCGATAACAAATATTATTTATTGGTTAAAACTGTCCATAATATTTACTTAATGAAATATTAAAAAGTAAGTTATACGAAGTATAACGTTTCAGTTATCGTAGGTGTAGGTAATTCAACATTAAACCATCGAACATATGGTACGTGTCCCAAACTCTTTTCATTTGTATATTTTACATCTGAATTTCCCGAGGACCATCGGTCCGTTAAACACAGGGGTGTGACCAAGCACCCGTATGTAACAACTACATAATTCATTGAAATTCGCAGGTGTGAAGATCAATTGAACTAAATCGATTTGCTCAGGAGAAAGATTCACAAATACTCATTCATACGTATGGAGATATTAAGTATTGAGACACAATGTCCCTTGATTTATTCCTGTCATTATCTTGACAAAACGGGCAGGGTCTATGTTAATAAGGTTGTTCGTGAAAGGGTAATGTAAGATGGCATTTAACAGCCTATATGGCTTAGTCTGTTATCTATTATCAAATTTTTCGATCTAAAAACTGCTGTTGTAATGCTGTAATTACTATGTAAATTTGTGTTGAATATTCGTGTATTTATACGGGAGCACAGTTTACTTGATTGTATTCATATAAGGAATAGGTTGAATTGTTCGAACCTTATGTACTATATGTATGGAGTGTATACACGTAATAAGAGCTTATAACTAGTTATGAATAAATAAACGACCGATCATCAGAAGATTTTATCTCTAATCCATAGATAACATTATTAGGAATTGTCGTCCCCGGAATCTCTCCCTACTTATGGAGTGTCGAGTGATGGACTGAAGCGGAGCCGCATAGCCGACAGAAATCGGTCCGTGGTGCATGGTTGATTGACCCTGAGTGTGTTTACACGGCGTCATCGACCTGTTTCACTAGATAGCATTAAGTTGTAATGAAGACTCCAAGAAGAAAATCTATAAACAATTAAAATTGTAATTACATATTTAAGCTATTAAAACGCATTGTGTTAGGTCGAATGCAGACTTACCTATGTGAATGAGCTCGGGGAGGCAGTTAACACACTGAACAAGCGCTAGTCCCAGCAGTAAATAGGTAGCGAGACGCTTCCTGTGTCGAAAGCTCATACTGTAGGTGGGGAAAATGGCACTATCCAGTCCGTCCTAGGACACGGGTCCAGACAGGAATATCCAACGGACACATTAAGGAAAGAGGTCAGATGACGGACATAGTATCCAACGAGACCAGCGTATCCAATCGAAAGAGTAATTTAATACAATAGGCAGGTACAATCCTCGGTCACACACGAGCTGTTAATCCCTGCGTCCGTTCTATATATTCCAGGTAATTTCACAGACTTTCAAAAGCAATGTCGGGAAATCACAACATATTCACAAGGTATTTCAATTCTATATGCAATAATGCGTTCATTGATACATTTTACATATATATTAAACTGTACAGGCTATTCCCAGTACGACTGTCACTTTTGGTGTTAGTATCATCGCTCACAGTTGGTACCTTACTTTGACAAATCCAGCAGAATAATAACGGCTTCCGTGAAGTACATTATCGCTATTTTCACATGAATAACACTGACATCATTTTATAGATCTATTTTACAAAAAGTCGTTTATACAATTTAAAGCACAAACTAACTTCAAACCTGTTTGATTGTTTTTTCTCCGCTTGTGGTATACGGAATGCAACATATCATTACACGTGTTAATATACAGATAAATCTCAAGCTTGATATACAACTCAACATTGTGGCACAGAAAGGTACGTTCTACTACCGACATACACTTCCCATATCCCTAAGATGTATAGCCGAGTTTGCAACAGAGAGAGCACTGCGAGGTTGGGCTGATCCATTCCCTTCCCAGTGAATGCTGCGGAATCGCAGGTACTCGGTTTTCGCTACAAGTCTCTCTTGGTGTTGGCCAAGTATTGGTTTTTCCTATACTGACAGTAGTACCGTTTTCTCTTCACTTAGTAACACTCCACGCCATGCTAGTATAAGACTAGATCGCCGACATTCGTATCGACACATAAACCGTGTCTGTCCCCAGAGAGATTTACACAAGATATGGTTTTAACTAAATACGTCACGCTGTAATAATCGACCATCAAATTAAGAGATTTATATAAACACGTGTTGCTTTTACAGTGGGATCATCTCAATGAACATGGCGACAGTTTACTACTGTTTCAACAGTGTAATCCCGTAATAAGAACCGTGTGCGGAGTGAGCATTTTCTGAAATGTTTACTTTGATATTTCTTCTCTCCACATTTTATTTTACAGCTGATCCATTATGAAACTATCCACGGATGGTTAACCTTATCAACAAACCCGAGGGGCCCATCTCGTCTCGTATTCGCTGGCTGCTGTTCCGCAAGGTCAGGTCATGAGTGTGTTACGGACGCGCGTGTTCGTATAGTAACAGAAAGAAAAGTCTGGGAGAGAGAAGGAAACATTAACTGGTATCATTGTCAATGTTTCTCATTCGTTTGTGTTTACGATGTTTTATGTGACGGAGTGTACGGAGTGTTTGCGTCCTTTGGGAAATATTAATTGACCGTTTAAGTGTGTATTTATTTGTCATTATTTCTGCAACAGATTCATACATAGTCAATGTATGTATTTGATTTGACAAAATATTGTTTTTGTACATTATGATCCTAACTCGTTCGTATTTCTAGCAGCTGTTGACGTAATAACACAGCGTTTATGTATAACATAGATGTAAATGTCTTAAATTACACATTATTAGCATATCGTAAAACTTAAAAAAAACTTTTACGGGTACATATAACAGCTTATATATACAAAAAATCATATATATATTACAAATTTCTGATAGATTTATTTTGGATTTTACGTCAACCTCGCAGAATTGTTATTACATGAGGACGGTATGATGTAGAACACACTCCACCCGGTCATACTATATTGACAACTCTGTCTCGCTTATAATGCACATACTAATAGTATGAACAAGTCATTCCACACTGCTGGTTTTGGATTTAGAAAAGAAATTACTTGACTCAAGAAAAAAAAAGACATCAAGCAGAAAGCAGTAGGTAACAAATCAAAGGAGTTTTACGGGACACTCGGAGACAGAAACCATTAATTTCCTCGCTCTTGCATATTCTTAACACTAAATACGAAATGGTGTCATGTAATGCAATTGGAAACAAAAAAGTAATTATGAAGAAAAGAGAAAATAAACCAGTGTAGGACACAAACGAAATGAACAGGTACATTCTTTTCTAAATCCCAAACCAGCAGTCTGAAATGGTTTGTTTATACTAGTTATATGTCCATTGTAAGCCCGAGAGAGGTATTAGTTACGAGTAAGACCGGACATATATAACGAACCGTCTCACGCAGCATTCTATATATCCATCATCTGAAACTCAGCAAATTAACTTATGAAAATCTTTAAGGAAGTTACGTAATTTATGGGGTATGTATTTATATTAGATTATAAATTATAACCGCCATTCCATCGTTGAAATATCAGTATCTTTATCCATCTAGTCGTGTAAATGGTCAGTCTGAAAGGATGTGTCTGTTACAGAAATACGCAACTTTTGCTTTATGTACATCACTGCTGTTCGACACACACCATGTACGTGCCATACACACGTTTAGCATGTCAATAACTTTGCTTTGTTAGTCATGTTCGGAGCCTCAATGTTAACCAGACTCCAAACCACCATACATAACATTGTACAAATGAACCAACACCTTGATGTGTGGATACAACACGCATAACATCAATTATATAATCACATGTAAACAAACTGTTCGTGAACTTGTAAGCTAGCGCCTTAATTAGTTATTTAGACTGTAGACGGAATTAACCATACTGACTGCTCTAGTCTGGTACCCTTCTCTACTCGATGAGCTTCCTTCGAAGAAAAAAATATCACTTAATTACCATAAAAACGCCGGTATTATTTTCCCTTGATTTACTTTTCTTAATTAAAGAAAACAATTTAATCTTCTTCATGGAATATTATGTTTTTTTTACATTCTTAGAATAATTTTTTTCTTTGAGCACCGGTCCATAGCTTTGTTTAATAATTACAACTTTCTATAATTCTACATCGATCAATAGCTAAATGGCCATTAGTTTCTATTGAACAAGAGCCATTTTACATGCATTGTGTTTATCAATGGGGATATTACACAACTTAGCGGATTATTGAAGCTGAAGTTTAACATCTGTACTATGCAGTCATGATTTAAAGAAATATTCAACGTATGGGCGTTTATTATGGTTGAATAATTTAATCTTGCTTGTAACAAGCATTTTCATTGGCTTCAAAATTTATGTTAACGTCACTTTTGATTGGCTGATACAGCAGCGCAATAATTTCGAAGAGTAAAGAGTCCATCAATATAAGTGGATTTCCACAGGGATTGTGTAAAGTAGATTAAATTATAAGGATTAACTAGAATATATTGTTCATGTTATGGAGCTATAACACAAAAAACAGGAGTGTACTCTCATCATAAACCGTTTCGCGGTTTATTTAGAGTACACTCCGTTTTCTTGTGTTATATCTCCATAACATGGAAATTATATTCAAGTTAATCCTTAAATATATACCGAGGGTGAGAAAACGTAAGGGAACAAATTAACTCAGGCTGCTTGCGGCCTGAGTTGATAATTTGGTTTTTAGAACATTTTCGTTAAAGTTATATGTTCCACCATTATAATAAACAAACATATGTTGAGTATACCTATGCTACCTAATATAATGTAATGACAGTATGTTCGTGTCTACCTTCGTGTGCATACGCTTATACTTAGCAAAGTAAACTAAATAATCTAATTATTCAAATATGGCTATTCTTTTGAACGCGCTAATTTTCACGTGATTTCGCTTCACAAAAAGCTGCGCGGTTTTATCATTTCTGACACTGTGGGCAGTTGTCCTGTTTTGCGTATTTATCGTTTGTAAATAGGAAGAATATTTTTCATTTTCATATGCTATTTGGTCGATAGACGATAAACAATAAACATCGATGTGGACATTTAATTCAATCAATCAAACCCACCAATCTATCGAGATCGCTTGTCAACACATGAAATTAGCATTTGACATATTTAGAAACAACATTTCTAGTCACATTAGCGGTAAGATCAGTGGAACGTTTTGACCTTGAGCTTGACAGGTTTTAAGTTCATTTAGAGGTTAAATACATGTTTGTGTTTGTCCGCTAGCAAATCTTCAAACACACATGTACACAATTAAACGCGGGTACATTAATTCGACAAATTAAACTAGTCCCGCGACTTGCTTGTTTACAGGAACATTTGCGGGGGAGGTTTTTGAAAGAGCTTTGGTCTGTTGCAAAATGATACACGCAAGCGTATGGTCTATCGTCCAATAATCAACGGTTATAAACCAGTGTCGTGTCATCAAAATCCTCGTAGAATTGGACATAATAAACCTAGTCATTTAGTAAACGTGTAAGCTTTATCAAGGTTCATCAGATTTGTTTCGATAACAAAAAAAAAAGCACCTATTCTTCTTTAATTACTAAAATAATATCCTAAACATTTACCACACTATTGCTGATATTGCATCAAACAGCAAGTATAAGACAAAAAAGCCCTGATTACTTGCGTTATTTGGAATATCCCTATAGATGCCTTGACTGATATATACTACAATTTCACAGTTGATTTGAACGTGGATGGCTACTATTCAAAGTAAAATACACACTAAACTATCATAGGAATAACATATTCCACACTTGTAATATCCATAGAAGCAATACGATCTTAAAGTCGATAAAAATGAAACCAAGGAGACGCCAAAACAAAGAAAAGACATCATTAATGCTCGATAAAAACTGAAAACGAAGCCAGACACTCTAGAATATATTTCATATGCATTATATATATCCGTCATGTTGTTTCCGGGAACGTATCTAGATTACTATAGATCTGAAAGTACTAGACGATGCTTTTAATAATGATAAGTGAGCAGTAAATTAGTATTATACAAGTGTGAAAATAGTCTCAAAATATGTTTTACAATGTTAAAAAATAGCTGCTCGAAACGGACGACTTTTTTATAAGTGTTTGCTTGGAGCAGGTTGCTGATTAATTTATGCGAATTGTGGTGTATGTGATGGATTGCTTTAGAGATAGACACCTGGCTAATTCTAAGGTTGTCCGAGACAGATTGCATACTTATAAAATTGTTTGAGACAGGTAGTGGATCCATATAGGCGTTGACTTGAGACAGGTTGCTGATTCATAGAAGCGGCTCCCGCGGCATCCTGTTAATTTATCATATCGGCTGCCCGAGACAGCTGGATGAGTCATACAGGTGTTTGTGACAGTTGACTTATTCTGAAGTGGCTGCTGCGATAGGAAAATATTTCATAGAGATGTCCACTTGAAATAGGTGACTGATTTAAAAAGGTGACTGCAAGAAAAAAGGTTGTTACATGAAGTCAACTGTCTGATACAGATGGCTGATTCACAAACGTTAGGTGTATTCTTAAGACAAGTGAATTCTGTATAAAGTTATTTGCTTGATAACAAATAGCGTTTAGCTTCTTTGTTGTTTCGTTTCTTCAATGTGTTCGATAGGTTAACACATTAGTTGCAACTAATGATAACATGCAGAGCGATACAGCAGACAAATTCTTACCCTAACCTTCCGCGGGGATAGTAGGTGTCTGATTCATATGTACTTATGGTTGAGACACCATAAAGTGGTTGCCGAATCATTAAGGTTTATGCGAGAGAAATATGATTGTGTGAGACAGACAGCTTATTTAGAAAGGTGCTTACGTAAGAAACATCGATGATGGAGACAATTTGTTGTTTCATATGAGATGGGCTTTGAATATATGACTAATCCATAGATGCCGTTTTGAATAGTTGGCCGATTCACAGAGGTGGTACTGAGATAAGTGACTGAATCAGCCTGCGAATGAATACGGATGACTGCTTGAGACAAGTGGTTTCTTCAGTTGGATGATCCGCAGATGATTAATATTCATGGTTGATTCAAACAGTTGGCTCGTGATTGAATGATACAATTGGTAACTTAAGACGGACGGCTAATTCAAAGAGGTCGTAAATGAATAGTTTCAGACATGTCGGTGCTATTTGGAGGTGGCCGCTTGAGATAGATGACTTACTCATGTGAAGGTGTCCGCCACGACACATTGCAGACTCACAAATGTATAAATGAACCTGCTTGAGATATAGAGTTTCTGCATGGCACCACATAATACATGTCCCTCTTGTTGCATTTGATGGCACTTCACGAAAAGTATCCAATAAAAGGACCATACTTATCAACAAAATCACCCAGGTAGCAGTGTAACGCATTACTGATTATTCCGATAGCACGTAAATAAATTCAAACAACTTGCAGCAGAAATGTTGACCTTCATTCAAGAAATGTGGATGGTGAATTGTTTTCACGAGCTATTTCGGGCGCTTTACAAACGTGTTTATTAATATTACAATGTAAACCATAAGCATTCGAAGTTGCTGCTTATCGCGTAAGCTGAGATCCTGTAAGTGACTGCAGACGAGATTCAGAAAGGTTGTTGCTTTAAAAATTGAAGATGGCCTGTAAAAGTTGTTGCTTGTCAAACAGGCTTGTTGATTTGGGTAGCTGATGAGACAGGTCTGATTCCTAGATATAGTTGCTTCATACAATGGCTGCATTTTAGCGGTGGATCCTGGTGACTAGTTGATATATGTTTAGAGATATTGCCCTGCGACAAATAACTTATTCATAGAGATTATTCCTTGAGACAGGTGGCTTATTTATTGTTGTTGCTTGTTCATACCATTGTCATTTTGCTTTTTAAATTTAATAGGAAGTATGGCACCGTTACTTCTTTCCAGCTTGATTCATATTTTAACCAAACGACAAAAATATAATCAAAACCAAGCGCAACTTTATACACGTAGCCACAAAATTCTTTCCTTTGGGGAGATGAAAACACAAAACTCTGATGATGTGACAACCTTGTACTATATTGTCAGATGGTAAAAGTGTCAGAGTTATAAGGGTTGTACAAGTACGTATGTCAATACTGAGTTTTTCTTGAGGCTGGCTTGATATTATTTAACCTCACTGTCAAAAGGATGGAAAGCTTGTATGAAAATGCCAAATGAGTTGTGTGGTTCTCCTGGGTATTATTCTGCTCTTGAAAGTCACAGACGTCAATACTTTAATGGATTTAGGATCATTACTGAGCCATAAAAGATAATTCTACCGACGGGACGCAAATGTCGCTCACACAGCCTGTAGCTGCACAGAAGCAACACTAATGCACAGGCTAAGGACAACATAACCTAATCTGCACTGACCTATTTTCACCCCTGTTATTTTTGTTCAGAAGAAAAGGAAGTTCCTTCCTCTTTAATGCTGTTGGGAATTCGACAATTAATTTTAAAATGCCGGTATTTTTTCTGCTACAAAATCACATACAAGTTTCATTATTGCACTGTTGTAATAAAGGCATGTTTATATTTATAATTTTTACCTGTACGCTTAGTGTTTGGTTCAGTTTTATGAGGTTTAACGTTCAATGTCCTTAATAACGACATAGATACACAATAGAAGTATTAATTGCATAAAGCTACCTAAGTTTTAAGGGAAAGTTGTATACCTCATTGGTTAATCAGCTCAAAGGAATGTTCTTTCTAAAATGCTTTTTAAACATACAAGTGTTCCTTTTCATTTGAAAATCCGTATTATCAAATTGAATTCGAATAATTGAATGATAATGTGCTGCATGTATAAATCTACATCATGTTAGCTTGTCGAAACGTTGGGTAAGTATATATAGGGTATGCTACCAACCCAAAGTATGATATATGGCAAAGGTCGATGATATATACTTATATAAGAGATACAATTGAATATTCTTTAATGTATAAAAACTACCATAAAATAAATTAATACGTGTTTGTTGCATATCCACATGCATCGAATCAGTTAACAAATGATCAGCTATATTGAATTTACTGTAAACTATCGGTATGCTTATATATGTAAGGGAATGTACTTTTGGTAGAGCCATCCATCAATAAAGCGGACGTCGCCAAATAGTTGCCTTTGCTCCAGGTCAGACTAGTCACTTGCGGTCGAGGTTTGCACCTCCTGTCACTTCTAGTCAAATCACATTTAACACTGATAGAACTCCAATTCAGAAGATAACGCAACTTTTCTAGGCGGCAACTTGTAGGGCCGTGCTTCTTGTTGATTTTGACTGTGAGGTGGCTCTATATACAAATGTGTTTAAATACATTTAATCATATCTACTTCGGACGATCAGAGAGGACAATGGAATAAGCATACCATAAACAACCGCCATCAAACGTTTAAGCAAATATCATTTCCATATTGAAAGTTTACTGTTACTTAACTATGTTGGTGATAACTAAAACGAAATTGTATGATATTACAAGTATTGTATTAGACTTTTGTATATTGTTACCGATGGATATTCCTTACGTGAACATCCTTTTCATCAAGGCTAATGTACAAAATGCTGCAAGGAAATTCCAATGCATAAACAGTAAGCTTCATACTCACAAACGGTCACACACACACACACACACACACACACACACACACACACACTGCAGTGTGATTCAACAGCATTCGTTCTTTACAGCACAAAACGTCAAAACAAAACAATAGACGCACGCCATAAGTATTTGTATGAAAAAGATGAAAAATGCGAAAGTATGCAACAACTAATCAAATTATAAACATGTAACAGCGTTATATAGGTGTGGGCTGTAGGGAATCAGTGCAATGGGATTGCCATGGAAACCTGACTTAAACGTAGAAACGGTCGCAGAATTATCATCCCTTGAGAATGCCAGTCGCAATTTGTACTTCAATTTTTATTCAAACTAAATACGGACAACACTGTACGTTATTGTGTACGCTATTCGTGCACATATTTGGCGGGAAACGTTGTACTTTGCGTAGCACATATTTTAGCTTCCCTCTTGCGTAGGTTCATGCTTGCCTTCAACCGTTTTGGTTTTTGCTAGGTTCAGATTGGTGTCTTTTTATTTCGACTTGGTCAATGAGGGTTAACTAGATACAGATTATATATGGTTCTGATGTCAAAGACTTAAACTTGCCTGCTGTACATGATATTATGATTGAATATAAACTATATAAGATGAGTAAGCACTCTTTTATAATGAAGGTTATTTCGGTAAAAGATAAGCATATCAGTAAAGCACTCCACAAGGGGCCAACCATACCGCTCCGAGGGAGGGATCGTTATTCCATTAGATATGTATGATGGGATTTTTTTGTTTGTGACAGGATACAGGATTATTACTTTAAAACGTGTTAAACGTGAGGCATTGTCATTGTCAAATTGTAGATAAAGGCATAGTTAGTAAATACGTAGATATAAAAATGTAACAAACTATTCGGAGTAATACCGGATGACTGTCTGTTCTTTCCTTTCCAGACTATCAAAACACATCGATGTAGAAAGCCAGTCCGTCTTATTTCATCACATCCTGTTCGTCCATTTGAAAGCATGATGCTTCGGTAAAGTGTATTATTAAGTTTAATACGGGAAGGTGGATACAAAGCTTTGTCATATCTACAAAGGTATTATCTAATAACGTTACAGGGTGTGTATTCCGTTTGCTTGATCTAAGATGTATAGATGCATCATCACATCACATACCATGTGCATTCCGTGTACATGAACTTCAGTGATATCTACAAAGGCATGACCTTACTAAGGTACAGCGTGTGTATTCAGTGTGCATGTACTGATATCTAAAAGGCATTTTCAGTGTACATGTATTATCACTGATATCTACGAAGATAACACCTTACGTATGCGTGTATTCCATGTACATGTACTTATTTATTACGACCCAAGCTGTTGTGTGTTGTTGATATGGTTTATTTTGTCTTTGTATGTTTGTGCAATGGTTTATTTTGTCCTTGTGTGTTGGTGCAATGGTTTATTTAGTCTTTGTGTGTTTGTGCAATGGTTTATTTTGTCCTTGTGTGTTGGTGTCATGGTTTATTTAGTCTTTGTGTCTTTGTGTCATGGTTTATTTTGTCCTTGTGTGTTGGTGCAATGATTTATTTATCCTTGTGTGTTTGTGCAATGGTTTATTTTGTCCTTGTGTGTTTGTTCAATGGTTTATATTGTCCTTGTGTGTTGTTTATATGTTTT
>JAUMHH010023326.1:0-10632 GCA_032359455.1 Chlamys rubida | reverse complement strand
TGATGCACCAGCAGACTATTGGAATGTCACTGATGCACCAGCAGACCATTAGAATGTCACTGATGGCAGACCATTGGAATGTCACTGATGCACCAGCAGGCAGACCATTGGAATGTCACTGATGCACCAGCAGGCAGACCATTGGAATGTCACTGATGCACCAGCAGACCATTGGAATGTCACTGATGCACCACATCGATGTTGCGAACCCTTTGAAGATCAAATCTCTACTGCATGGGTTGCCAATATAAATCAAGAATCCCTATACATGAAAATGCTCATTCATCAAATATGATCAATCCGTCCACTATTTATTGCGAATAAAATGTTTATAAAACAAGAAATATGTATTTATCTTGACGTTTTGTATTCCTATCTTATGTAATACGGATATGTCATTTTCGTGATAACAGTAAACATTCCAATTGAATCACTTGGCCGTTTTTCGTCGCACTTCACGGAAATTGCAAAGGATTTGCAGGACTTCTATTTTGCATATTAACATATCACCAAACGAATATTTTCCAGTGACGCACTATAAAGTCTTTCAAAAATTATACTTTAATTCAAAATGACAAAGCCTCGGAAACGTCGTCATCGCCATCATCATTGAATATGCATAACAACAAACTGAACTTGAAACAAAAAATATTTACATCGCAACAACTACCTGAAGTTTAAAAAAATATGTGCCATTTTTAAAATGTCCAACTCCTTTAATGTCGGAACAGCCACGCATTACAAGCCATCGTTTAGTCAAATGACACACACTAGCAAACTTGACATTTCTGACAATGGAATAGGAAAACTCAATTGCGGGATAATATTATAAGTTGTGACCTAAACCAAGCACTCGTAGACTGGATATGGAACCTTCATTATTGATAACTCCCTCAATCATACGATAGACAAAACATTCAAGAAGGGAACGATCTCGACCTTACTTTGATAAACCGACCAGTCATTAAATACTGCCACCCATAGGTAAGCGAGACCAAGCTATCATATACATATGATATAGATAGAAGTAGACATAAGACAAACACCAATACCCTCTTGGAATAATTATATCCTTGTATCGCAAAATCGACTGACCGACTGACTATTTTACGAAGACAGCAGCCTCAGGGGTTGATAGTTTGGGTGACTATAACATTTCTTAAACACCACAAACTACAAATACACATAGTTAAGCTGACAAGACCGTAGGCGAATATAAACCTGCAACGCACACGTATAATACATACATAGTGAAAATGATCGCAGCCACATCTAAATGCGGACCCGATGAACCCCGCACCAGCAACGAATCCCCCACTTCCCCCCAAAAAACTCTTTTAGCAAAACAACTAGAAAAAAATACAGAAATCACAGGCGTACGCTAAAACGGAAATCTGACAAATGTAAACGGATTTTGCGGGCATGTATAGGATTCCTCACAAGAGAACATCCCAATAACATAAAAATTAACTACATCTTCATAACGTCCCCTAACGTGTAAAGGAGTGAGAAAAATTGCCCCGGTTTATTAGGTCACAGTGGTAAAGTAATTGGAATCGACGCGTAGACAAATCACACTCTATAAAACCTGTAATCCGTGAATGGTCTTAACCATAGCTATATAGAGAAAGGCACCGAGACAAGGTTGTCCTTGCTCGTCTCCAAATGGTTTGTTGAAATGCCCCGAGGCATGTCACGAATCATGTACAGTAAAAAACTTGCTATTGAATTGCATTGACCTTAAGCCAACCCGAGAAAAATCTTTAATAATATAACAAGTCTTTATTCTCTATTCTAAGCAGTAAGTATCTCTACAGTTTTAGACTACATGAACAATATCACTAACCCTAGCCACTTTGAAGATTCAAATTAACGTTCGTCTTTTTGTACCGTCTTGTACAATGTATGTTAATCATTTTGTACCTATTTTTATCGACCATTTATTGGCCCTAATGACATGTTCTATGTTGATGGGCATTTAAGCATGTAATGGTAATATAATCTCTCAAAACGTTAACCCACACAAAGCGACCGGCCAGGCTAGATATATGACAGAATACACAAAGAAGTCAAACACAAAATGCACCAATTACCGAAAAAATATTCTAAAAATTACCTTGACACAGGAACACAACCAAACGTTTTTCTTTTTCTAGAAACATGCAAACGTGAACACAACATCAAAACAAGAACTGTTGAGAACAGCATAGCCTTGCCCATTTGAAAAATATTGGAGAATAGCCCGAAACAGGTGAAATATTTAAAAGATAATTCTGTTTTTGCCTTCTTTGCAAACTTAGGGATCTCCATGTCAAATAGTCCAAAACAGACTACCACTGATGGCACTTCATTAACGTTTGACCTTGTAAAATACAACGTGATAACATTCATAAAAAATCTAGCACAAATAAACAATAAAAACAAACATCATAATGGACTTTACCAAACCTTTATATAAAGTCCCGCATAAACGCTTATACAGTACTAACTGAATACTTTCACTTATTATCACAATAAGCGCTCTGACGTTGATAATTATTATTATTATTATTATTATTAACACACCAAAACAGTTATTCTTTTAAAGCAAACGTTCAAACAAAATATTTCTGTCTCGAGGAATCTGTTTGGGCCCAGTCCTCTTCCTCATTTACAAACTGGTACCTTTGAATACACAACACACGGGATATTTTGTCCATGTCCTTTCCCTGACCAACATACTTTATAACTAAACAACAACAAAGACGACACCACAATTTTACCAAAACGTACAAAACACCATTACACAATCCATGACCACACATTTTAATCGGTTAACTCAAGACAACTTCAAATTGCCACAAACATTGCATTATAGCCTTCTGTAACGCAATCTGAAATATGTAAACTCATCAAGCTTTAAAAACGATCACACAAGGCTAATATTATTTTGGGATCCATAGTACCAGGGCCGAGTTGTTCGAAAGGTGATTAGCTTAATCAGTGGTCAGCGCAAATTTTAATTTTTGTGTTTCTTTAAAAACAACACTATTAAATTAGTTACAACTTTTCAGATATCACACATTTAGTAGAGTGAATTCACATGCACAATTGTGAGATTTTACCTTGTATATTGAGGGAATTATTATAGATTGAAAATCGTTGTTAAACAAATATTAAGCTAACCACCTTTTGAACAACTGGGCTCAGACAGGAAAGACTCGAAAGGCTGCACGTTACGTCATAAACAAATATCACAACACAATCATCAATGAACAATCAAACGCATACTTCTACAAAGTAGTAGACGAACAGGTAGCAATGAATAAACATCCTCATTCCAGCAGGCCCCAGAAAACGACACGGCGGCGACAAAGATACAGTCAAATATTCTTTCTTTATACACTACAACGCAAAATAAACACCCTTCCTCCCCAAAGAAATACACAAACACACACAAAACACAACAAAAGCTGAATTCAAGACGCACCACACTCAACATATTGAAAAAACTGATCCAGCTCGTTTTTAATCTTCTTTTATGACACTATAAAACGCAGATAACGAAGAGAAATGAAAACACGCACTGTAAATTATCAATCGTGCTATGGTGCATACTCTGTATAATCCATAGACATAACTAGTGATAGTAAATATCTTACGCATGAAGGAAGAAGACACGACATTCATATTACCGAGATCCCCGGTTATGGCCTTTTTACTCGAAACTCTCTTAAACAGACCAACCAGTGATTTATATCTATTAAGTTTCAGTAAATATCCCTCCTACTCGTAGGTGTATGACATTGACTAGAAACAGCAGAAGAAATAAAACGTTATTCCATATTTTTTTCATGGTTTTACTTCATCGCTACAGCTAAGGTGATACCAAGACGGGTGCCTAGGGGGATGCAAAATCAACGATGCAGAGGCCACCGTTGTTGTAAGGTTTACTGTTCACCGAGAGGAAGACCAACAAGAGAGCCCCCGATTCTTCAGAGGTCTCGTATTAGTCGGGTACGACCATGCTGTGGGGCACAGCAGGTTTATTATGACGGCAACCACCTAGAAGATTCACTGGGCGGAAACGTCCGAGATTTGTGTCGCACGTACATTGTACGTATGTTATATAGTAATCGATTACAGCCGTAGAGTGGACAGAGAGTTATGCAATCAAAACGGGACACTGGAGAGTGGCGTGTAGACTTATTAAAATCGACCACCTTTAACTGAAGGCTTACTAATGCTTGCCGCGGTATACTTAGTTACAGGTAAACAAACCTTCAAATGCCGCCAACACTTGCAGTATTTGACAATATATGTCATTTAAAGCACGAGATCGATAGCACGAATTCCGGAAAAGGTTCAGAATCGAGGTCAATATCAATCAAAAACCAAACCAAAATAGTATTGTATCTAAGAGTCCAGGAACATGCACTAGCTTACCAGTCTGTTGACAGGTTAGTGCTGTCACACAGTTGGGTGCTCGCTGACAGCTGGCTGCTCGGTGCCGTTAGACGGTTGGGTACTCGCGACTCTGGGTGCTCGCTGACAGCTGGCTGCTCGGTGCCGTTAGACGGTTGGGTACTCAGGACTCTGGGTGCTCGCTGACAGCTGGCTGCTCGGTACCGTTAGACGGTTGGGTACTCAAGACTCGGACATGCTAAGGGACAAACAATCAAAGTACGTATGGTTTTATTACAATACAATTTCTAGAGATTTTACTACATGTACGTCATGTAGTATTACGATATATTACTGCGTCGCATGAAAAGATGCTGCATAAATGACAGAATATCATAATAACGGGTATATGACACTGAATTTCTGTCTGAGCTAATGTACATAGTTTACGAAAGTAATACAGTTTACGTATATATTAAGTGGTGCCAATGTTATGAATTACAAGCTTGAACCTAATTCGAATCGTAACATAGCCACGACACTGTCTCGTAGAATTAAGTACAGTGCATTGTGTGACGATTGTGTACGTAATCATTTATAATCTATAACCACTGCTACACGCTACTATCGGTACTGACCAGTGTATTATATTGGCGGTCTACGTAGTAATGATGGTAACTACCGGTACTGACCAGTGTATTATAGTGGCGGTCTACGTAGTAATGAGGGTAACTATCGGTACTGACCAGTGTATTATATTGGCGGTCTACGTAGTAATGAGGGTAACTACCGGTACTGACCAGTGTATTATATTGGCCGTCTACGTAGTAATGAGGGTAACATCGATCATAGCTATACTGCAATGTAATAAAGAAGTATATATCTGGACACTGCTATCAAAGGTTGTACATGTGGCATACTTAGTTTATTTTTATCAACCTTTCAATATCCGTACAAACACAAGGTAAATATCAACAACCATATTTCTGTAGGCATATATACCATAAATAATGTGCCAGTCACGGATTACAACTTTAATACCCTAATAATACTTATTGGATTTACGTGCGGGGTGTCGAGATTTTATGAACTCATTCAAACGACTGCCTTGGTACATTATTCCCCACGTCATCAAGCGTGGGTCGTCCTAACCGGTGATCTTTCAGGTTGTGCGAGAACGTCTACATTTGAGGTGTCATTCGTAGTTCGTGGTTTCCTTTTTCTATGTTGTAACTGCCTGATTTCAGTGTTGAACCTGTTTATTTCCGTTTCTGTTTACTAAGTATATCCATTCCTGTACACGCCGGCCTTCTTTGTAGAAATTACCAGTGTAAACCGTACTACTAATAAATTGATCCCAAAAAATGACCCACAATATTACTCTGGCAACTTTCCAATAAAAAAGGCTTTAAAATATTCCTGATTGACATTTGTAAATACTAAAGCACTTTTAAATATCATCCAATAAACAAACATAAATAAAAAAAAAACATGTTTGTTCAATTCTTCATACGTAATTTCTGTATGGTCGAATCTGCCCTTACTATCATTTAAAGAGACCACAAAGCAATTCACTATATTGGTATTCTATGGACAGACACTCTCAGCCTTTTCCTCGGTGGGCTTTTAATGCAGATTAGACTTTCTTTATATAACAACATTAAACCAGGATATTGGTATCCATTTGTCCCCGAACTCGTGAACGTGTTACGTACATTTTTCGGTTGATAAGTAGACTGTTAAAGTCGGATAAAAAGAGACTAAACTTTTGATAGGCCTATTTTGTATAGTGTTTTATGCCGTGTATCCAGCTAGACATTGTGTATGCCTCTTTTTAACTGATATATTTATAACTGTCACTGTAGGAAAACTATTGTCCGTGTGTTGTAAAGCGCCTTAGAGTAATTTAACAAATTACATAGGGCGCTATAGAAATGTGTATTTCATTATTATTATTGACATAATTCATGTCTCTTTTCTTCTTTAACAATTTGTTCGCTTGTTCACTGATTGACTGATTACTCACTTCATTCATTCATTCAATAAATATGTTACTTTATGAACAAACGTTGTAATATTTATGTGAAAATATATTTAAATATATTCTAAGTCACACTCTGTCCGCACTGTTAAACTCTTTCAGTGTTTGTAATACCCGGTTCTCCTTATTCTACAACACTCAAACTTTTGTTTTAATAAGTTTCATTTTAAAGTCAGTTATTTAGTTAGGAAGTACTTATTATTATTAGTGTTGTGAATATGTAATCAATAAGAAAATACCTATTTGCAAACAAAACCGCAATGCGAACTAAAAATCGACGAATAATGGCCAAAACACAAAAATTGAAAAAGTACAAGGAGAACAAGACCTAGGTGTTACCACTTAAGCATCCTCTGATCCTAGGCCAAATCCAATTAATGTCGAGCTCTCAAAGTGAGAGCCAGGGTAGCGAAAATAAAACCACAAGGGACACTAACGAGCAAACTACAAAACGCATATATTAATTTTTAACAATGATATAGGACATTTCCTAATGACATCATGATGGCGACCACAACAGTTCCCCCTTATTTGTATCCAATAGTTGTCCTTCAGAGGTACTTCATGTTAGGCTAAGCTGTATAATACATATAGTAAACCTTAATTACCTAATTATCACATCAGGATCGAAGAATCTGCCGGCACTACAGGAAAAGCAACTGAGATATTGGCCCTTTTGTTGTCTCGCGAATCTGCTGACGGAAGAAAACGATTTTCGTTTCGTTTCATATTCGTTGTTTACAAACAAATTAAATACAAATAAACGAATTGTGAACATTTATTGGCATTTTAAAAATGTCTAAAACAAATAACCAACGCAGGTTTTAAAACATTACAAATTGACCAATCGCGAACATTAGGTGTCATTTCAAAAGTGTCTAAAACAATTAATATTGGCAAACGTATGTTTGGATATACTTAACATAAAGATACTGTTTCCTTTCTAGATAAAAACGGACTCCAACCATGGGCTGCGGCAGTAGTTCTGAGGTGAGGGCGATCACGCCAGAGAGTAGATCAAACTATAACAACAACGACAACAGCAACAAGCAAAGACAACAACAACGGCAACAGCATCAACAGGTTGAACAACATCCGAATAGTGTTGAAAATGACCACGAACTTCGGCAGCAACAAGAACATCAGGCAATGTTGCTCAAACAGCAGCAAGAACAACAACATGCAATGTTGCTCAAACAGCAGCAAGAACAACAACAAGCAATGTTGCTCAAACAGCAGCAAGAACAACAACAAGCAATGTTGCACAAACAGCATCAAGAAGAACAAGAGGCAATGTTGCTCAAACAGCGGCAAGAAGAGCAACAGGCAATGTTCCTTAACCAGCAGGAAGAAGAACAAGAGGCGATGTTACAACAGCAACAACAGGAACAACAAGCAGCATTAATTCAACAACAGCAACAACAATATGAACAACATGGCCATCAAAGTCAAGAGCAGGAACCTCAACAGCACCACAATCATCAACAGGAACAACAAAATCAAGAGCAGGATAATCCTCCTCCAGAGGAACAATTAGATTCTGACTCTTTAGGTGAAGGTTCCGCTCCGGAGGAGACATTGGAACAAGCTCGACAACGTCTGGCGGTATACGGACAATACGACGAGGGTTACACCGTCAAACAGGTGTCGGCCATTAACCAGGAGAACGGTCAGAGTGTGCTCTTTATCTGGGCAAAACTCGTCCACCTCACCGCAGCATTCAAGGACATCATAGAACCGGAAGTAGCCGCTCAGCAGGCCGAGCTCGAGCAAGACTGTCCGGGATTATTTGAAGAGGATATGTTATTACATTTACGTGAAAAGTCAACGACACATCCGGTCAGGATCGTCAATCGAATCGGAATCAAAATGTCAACAATTCTTAAATATGTACCAAAGTGCAAAGTGGCAACACTTGTCCTTGTGAATAACAAAGAGTTCTGGTCCGATATTCGGACGGACGCGGACAGAGTGGCGACGGACATTAGAAGGAATGTCAGTGTTACTCCGTACCAAACCGAGTATCTCGAAGTTCTTGAGCGATTTTTCGAGTTGTTTGGACAGTTGGAGGGTGATATTCCTCCAAGTCCTCCTAAGGCCGGCGGAGATCCCAACATGTTGGCGTATCCTCTCCCCAACTCGGTGGCGGCGGACCCTGAATCGATTCGACGATGGGCTGAAATGTGGGAAGTTTTTGACTTCGTGGTGCCAGAGGATGGGGCTTGGGGTTGGCATGGCTTCGAAAATCTAGTGTTTTCCGACATCAAGGAATGTGTAGATTTCCCTCAGCTTCTGAGGCTGTCCGAAAATGGCAACGAAGAGCTTCTGGAATTCGATACCGAGGTTGAAGGAGAAGCCGCATGGGACGTCATAAAGGTGGACATATTTAAAGATGACGTCACGACAGAAGAACAAAACCTGATCTGGGAAGAACGAGAAAAACGTTCAGACCTCGATAACCCAGAGAGAATGAAAAAGAGGAGAGAGAATTTAGAAGAGTACTTGATTATTAAATACGAATGGGAATCATCAGCGCTTGATGCCTACCGTGGATGGGCGGATACATTGGAAGCTGGCTGGCAGAACTTCCAGAAGCTCTGTGACAGTTAAAGGTAGCGAATCGAGCCAAAGGCTTCGAGTCCAAAATTGGTTCAATATACTACGTCGCTTTCTCCAGGCAACCATTTCCATGTCACTGATTTATTAGCATCCTCACACTATCACAAACAGGTAGACGTGTACATATAGAAATAGATATCGTGAAGATGACATAACACGTTGCGTGGGACAACCACATACATAATACAGTATACTTCCTATCCTGCTTTGGCCACCTGTAACTTTTCATCTACATAATTATACTGATATATAATTTGTTATTACATGTTTATTTAGATAAAAATATTTTGTCAGAATTACCGTATGAATTATTTGTGTCCATACGATATTGACAATTAAGCTCGCAAATAGTCGTATTTCACAGATCATTGAACGAGCATACTTCGCAGCATAGATAGCAAGCGTCGTCACTCACAAATCATTACACCAGTTAACTATACTTCTGTAAGATTGCTGTACGACTAACACATTGTGAATAGATTCAGATCCGATTCTTATCTTGTACATTTTAACACAAACAGTCGTAAGTGTCTATTTCACTGGTTGTGCTATAAGAACGAGTGAACATGTACATTGTATCATTCGGAACGTTGTTGATTTTTCATTGAACAAACAGGTCAATTATATATTTATATATAAGAGTCTGAAAAAAACAAACACTTGAAACCTTGAAGAATCTCCTTGATAAAATAAAAGCGCTAATTACATGTTGTTAAAGATTTTTTTCTTTTTATAGCATTTCTTCGTCCGTAAGAATCAATTAACTGCTGTGATAATATTTATATTCGTACACAATCGATCAGTTGAACGTCATGCATCAAGAGGGACAGGAAGAAAGGAATAATACCAGACAGAAAAAGATAAAAATAGCATGTGCTTGATTCATAATAACCAATACAGAAAAGACGAAGTACAGGGAATACGGAACGACGAAACAACGACTGACAAACAATGAGTCGAGCAAAATCTCGCGGAAGACATGGCCTTAAAGAAAATAAAAATCTGGTTAGTTCAATATTTTACTGCACTTATAAGTTTCATAACTACACATGTAATTTGATGGCAAATATAAACAACAAGTTGCACATACTACTCTTCTCAATTCTAACGACCGTGTTGTATGAATATAAGAATGCTATCTTCAGATCATTATGAGAAAAACTATTTTAAATTATAGCTTATCCCTGCAAGATACATTTCTAGTTTACACTTTCGTTTCACAAAGAAACTGAACTGAAACTTGACAAAGGATCTCACATGGGCGCTACCTTGTTGTGCTACGAAAAAATATAAGAAGTCGGTGATGTTGTCGACCGAAAGGTTTGCTTCCTTCTTCAAGTTGATCTCTCCTATCAAGATATACCTTATGACCTTGATCGCTTTATCCATTGGTGTTGTTTCAAGTTTCACATCAAATATAAGGCGAAATGGGTTAGCATATTTCCCAGTCGTTTGACTGCCTTTACAATTAAAACATAATTGGGACAAAATGTACCCAACTCGTCCAATGATCACACCGGGTACCCAGATACAAGGAACCCGGAGTGGGCACGGCGTAACCGGAGATAAAGTTGGCGGGCACAGAAACG
>JAUMHH010023315.1:0-10633 GCA_032359455.1 Chlamys rubida | reverse complement strand
GGGGTCCTAACATTATTTTCAAAACCATCTTATTTTCAAATCCTGTTTGTTATTCATGGTATTCAAATGCTTGTTTATATTTTTTGCGTAAAAATACGGGTATGTCTGAGAATTTTGTCTAACTTTTTTTATATCACACATACATCAGAGACCTATTTGCTCTATTGTAAACGTACACAGAGGACAGATGACGGAAATTCTTATTTACTCATGATGTTTTGGTTTCGGAAAAAGGGTTTTGAAAGTCTTGATGATGGTTCTCAAAACGTAAAGTTAAGTTAAATTGAGTAACAATGGTATTTTGTATTTAATACTTGTAATTCATTAAATATCTGATACCTTCATTTACATTCAATGCACTTGGTAAATCAATTATTTGTTCCTCATAGCGAGAAAAACTGCAAAAAAATATTATACATATATAGCGCGAATTATTGTTTGTTTTAACATTTGAAATTTCGCTGATTTTGTTTTCACAGCCACTTAATGCAAACAGAAGTTGGCTGATTTTTGCAATTGCTTCGATGCCATTTTAAACTTTTGGATATCTGAGATACCATTTTGTTTTATTTCTGAGATGCCACATTTTATCAAACGATTCTATTGTGTAAGTGACGAATTTTGGTTTTGGTCTACGACGAATTCAAAAACATTCTGGACACAAGTAAGCTTCATAATACACAGTATGAAATTACGTCACATGGTATGACGTCACATCATCTTTTTTAACATTTCGTGTTTCGAGAGAAACAAAATAATCAATTCGTTATGATCTGCTATGATTGATATTCACTCTCGTGAATTCTGAAATAGGATGCTCTCGCTGAAGATTGTAATTGGAAATGATTCACTCGAATAGATATATTTAGAAATCAAAGATGCTAAATTTTATCAGTTAACTTCTTTACTACCTTGAATCTTTGGTAAATCATTAATCTATTTATAACATTCGTTTCTACTTCATATAAGACCTTTCAGCTCATAGATTTGAAATGAAAGATATCAAAACACAAAAACACATTGAAGATATACAATTTTTCTTTCTACTATAAATGTTGTTGCGTACTTCGCAAATTATTTGTTTACGGATAAATTCTCTTGCAAAAATATATATAAACGTATTTTGTATGAACAGGTTTGTTTCGAGTGAACTTCATCTATCCATTAACGATGGAATAGACAAGTGCCACGGACAGCTGGGGATTATCAATCCCACCAGCATTGAATAAGTTAGTTTCCTTTACAACAATACGGACTATAAATAGAAACAAATATTCCTTTTTAAACTTGTAATCGATATAGCTTCATGTAGTGCAATTCCTAGCGTTAAAAACCGTTATTGAAAATATTGATGATGATCAACTATTCGGTGAGATGAAAAAAAGTCCGTCCCAGAATTGGCTACACGGTGACGCTAATCAACAGTGTGGGGGGTTTGAAAAACCAGGAAGCACTTAAATATGTTTTTTCTAAGTTGGTATAATGCTCTTCTGTTGTAATTTCTGACAGATCCTTTTAATCAATAACGAAATGCAGTTTGTGTTACGGGGTTAGTGAGGAATGAGGAAGGGTTCAATCAAGTACACCTGGTGGTGCCATTCAGATTTTCCTAACGAACGAACAAGAGCCGGTCAAATACACTTGTTGTGACCATCGGGTATTCATTGTATAATACAGCTGCACAAATAAGGCTAAATAGCTAATGAGTGACGATTGATTATGACTTTTATCTAATAGAGTGAGTTTATTTCGAATGAAACTTTCGATTTTCAGCTTGTAGATTAAGTTTGATAATAAACTCATGAGAGAGCGTTTAAATCATATGACTTTCTCAGCTGAATATCTGGTTTATCCTATTATGAACACATAGTTTCATTCATCGATCAGGAGGAAATTAGATATAAGAAGTGACGTCATAATTCAATTTTGACAGCGCGGTGTATTTTGCCGCCTTGTCACGTGATATTATTGCACACATGGTTTAGCTAATCAAAGACTTCCAAACCAGAGTTTTTTTTTCATATTGCGTATAAAACTCGAATGTGCTTTATTTGAAATTGTAAGCAGCATTGACTTTCTGTATCGAAAAACTAAATTTTACAGAAGTGTTTCCTTAATCCAATGATTATTGATGCTTATTCAGGAGAAAAAAAGCGATTGAAAATAGTTGATGGACGAACAGATATAATAAAATGACAGCAAAACCATGCCGGGTGCTACGTGTAAGTGAAGAAAACTTACAGCTCTCCGGAACACCCGGTTTAGCCGTTTTTTGTGTTAGTTCATTATACTATTCGCTTATTTTTTTTTTAACAAAATTGGACATGGATTATGACGTCAGCCTGAAGTGATATTAACGCCTCATGTTCTACCAATTTTGAGATTTTATCCAATCATTTACCAGAGAAACGTATGATTTCTTTATATCATCTAAGAGGAAAATGCTACCGTCGGTCAAATTTCCCAACCTCCAAGATCTCGACAAATATCCAGTCCAAATGTTTTAATGGGTCAACTCCATAAAAAGGATGATGGAACAGTTTGTTATGTATTCAGTCTTCCGACTATCTTTGAAATAGAAACGTACCCAACTTTAAGACCTTTACTTATTAACACCCTAGTTAAGTATGAAATATTAACTAACTGAATTAGATGGACGTTAACTTCAGTAATCTTCTAGTGATATGTTCGACACAAATCCATATTGTTCCTGCTATATAAGAATATTCGTACCATGAATTCGATCATATAGGATGGTTTTGTTTACATGTCATTACATACTGTATAATGGTACACCTCCAATCTAATTTGTTCTGAAATCTGTGACCTGTATTGACAGAAATTTCATTAGTTCATATCTACAAAACATTAGATGTATATCAATGACATTGACACTGGCCGTCAACACATCAACGGACACCGGACGTTCTACTAAGTTACTCTGTCATTATTCCTATTAATTGTCAAACTCGGGATCTATAAAATTGTTTTCGTTATAACAATAGCTACCTTACTGTTGGTCCATACATGACGGCCTGGGACAGAGTCAATCTCCGAGTGTATTGATCACAATCTGCAGGGCTTGTTTGTTCACGTAAACGGCGGGGCTCCATCAACCAGAACGATTGACGTAAGCTTCGTTCATTCAAATCCAGACGCCCGTCTATGGATTTATAAATGCATAAACAGTCTTATTGTCGATTATTCAGAAGAAATAAAAAAATCTGTAGACCAAGTGATGTAATAATAACGTAAAATTGATAGAAATAAATACACTTTCTTTTGATATTAAAAGCATTACCTGGTCATGGTTGAGTTTTTGTACACGTGCTTAGCCGATATAGGGAATCTAAACAGCCGTATGGATGTGACATAAAAATTGGGACCATTCAATCCCTGATGAAGGGCTAGTTCCGAAAGCTTTGACGTAGAGTGACTGTTGCTAATTATTAAACAGCATGCATTTACTTCTTTCTTGTATTAATCGCGAAAGGTTAGGATAACCTGCATGGACAATTAACGTTAGCCTCGGTTGTTGCTCACGGTGATAAACAGGGATTTCCTTTTTGCATCACATGCCTTTTTTTAGAAGAGTAGTTATGATCCTTGTGTTATGGTCTGATTGTTTTTATTAATGAAAAACATATACGCAAATTGTTAAGAATCTAAACTAATCCCGTCAAAGTAGGCGTTCCATTCAAAAAGGATATTTACTATTGCAGTGTGTAACATTGTTTGTGTTTATTAAATGCAGCTGAACATAACTTTCGTTGTTAATTAGCATTATAGAATAGGTACATATAGAAATTTAACCCTCCAGTTTTTTTTACTCTTACTTATTAATTTTTTAATTGATGATTTACTTCCTCTTTAAAACAAAACAAACACCAACCTGTAAGCATAATGTAAGAATGATGGCCACTCATGACAACAACGCGTTCTTGAGCTTGGTTTCAGACTTAAGTCTGCTGTTTCGATCAGCCTTAGCTTTTTACTCAGTCTGATCTGAGTTTTTTATGTTTGTGATAACGGATTTCTGACACTGATCTTGAGTTCTTGAGCTCGGACTCAAATCTCAGCATGAGGCTCTCTCAAATTAGATTTTGATACCGAAGCATGGTATTTTGAAATGAAGTCTATTTTCCCATTGGAAGTAATACTGATTAATTTACATCTGATATTTTCTTCAGATTTATGTTTCTAATCCTGGTGGAAAATTGAGGGAACTCCACCTACCAACATAATTTTACTCTTTCATACAGCTTACTTTTATTCGAGGTCATATGTCGTTTGGCCTTTATATATCAGAGTGCGTTTCCTTAGAGCAAATTGTAGGTAGATTCCCGTTGTGACACCTATTCCCCCAAGCTTCCAGTTGATGTATTATTTCTGCCGAGCTTTCAATGATCAATTGCTGAGTCATTAAAATCAAACACCCATGCGATTCTTTGACACATGCCACCGTTTGTTACGCTCGATTGCATCAGTAGCGATAGGGAAACGAATTTGAATTCCTAGTCAATTTGGGTTGAAGTCAACTGTACTTTCTCTCTACTAGCTAATTACCGTTGATTACTTTGAGCATGCATGTCAATATCCAGGGTTAATTGGTACCTAAATGGATGCCAGACGTATCATAGGAAAATGGGGGAAATATTGATCATGGCGTCAACAGTCACAGTTAAATAACATTGATAATAGGTACAAGAACACAATAATGTAAAGCACATTCTCCCATGTGGAGTCAACATAAGTACAGCTGTATACGTACTTAGTATGTCTCTGGTGGTATTCGACAATGTAAAACACATACTCTCGTAGTTTCGTAATGTGGTCATAACATTTGCTGGATTTTTTGTGACCTTTTAAAATCGAATTTCATTATGAACCAATTAGGTGGTGACTTTTAAAAAATATAAATGAATAAAACTAAGAAATAAACGGATAATTAGATAAAAAGAATATATAACATTTTATACATTTTGATAAAAATTAGACATGGTGACAAAAACAACACACACAGTAGATATACAAGTAAATTACATCAAAACCGAGACCGATAAGTCTATAGTATATACACGGAGTAACGTGCGCTGGTATTGCACCTTGTCATGGACATTTAGTGTAAAACTATTTTGTGAAGGAATATCAAGAACAGCTGCATTTACGTCAAGGAATTTTTTTTATCGGAATTTGATTACGTAGTTTCTATCGCTGTCTATTCAAAAGGCATCATACTGAAGTGAATATATTGTTCCAATTTCAGCATCAATATTACCTTTTGTATTGTTTTTATTAAGATGTTTTGTAATAAAATTGTTTGTTCGTCCCAAGTTTCGTTGACGACAATGTGCACCACGTAGGCGGCTGTGTAATTGATCACCATTCCTGATTGCTATGTCAACATGCAACATACATATTTAGTTAAAGTACATGAACAAACTTCAAATTGAATTTCTATTGGACGGATAAATCAATTTCATCTATTCAAGTTAAATTTAGATGGTTTTGTTGCTTAAGGTGGTACATTATAGAAGAGGGTTTAAGGATGTGTGGTCTTCATGTCCAACTCTCAAGCAACTCATTGAAGTGTCACGCATCTCTATTTATGGTTACAAATATTAATCACTTCAAGAAAAGATATACTTCAGTCAAACAAATCTTGGCAAAACAAATCGATTCTGTTTTAATAACTTGTCAAGTATGCGGTTTTTGAAGGAGAATATTTTCTGCATTCTTTAGAAAGAAAATTTGTAATCGATATATTTAACGAAAATCCTCCTACACCATCCCTTCCAGAAAAGTGATATTGTATTTTCTTTGAAGTTTTCAAAATAAGAAAAGCTGACTTACTGTAAAAAAATTAATAATTCTCGCGTATACTGATTACCGACGACCTATTCGCGGTAAAAGGGAAACGATCGCTTTACTTGATTTCTTGTGTTTAAACAAAGGTTCACGAGACCTTGATTTCGTGATGATTTATCCTAACAAGTGAACTCGAACATAAACACCTCACGCTTTATGAATGATTCACAGTACAGACAAACATACAGTAATATGCCACACAGCGGGAAGTATAAAACTGTGATGTTAACGGAGGTAATCTTTAAATACAAGTTCAGTTCAAAGAAACCATCACAATGCTGAACATTCAAGGTGGTCTCTAAACACAGGTAGTCTCTTAAATGAGGCGATTGCATGAACAGGTTTGGGTTATATGTCATTCACTTTAAAATCAGATTGTGTACAAAAGTCTTTGCACCTGTTTAGCTTTAAAAGGGAACTGTACCTTATTATAACGGTGTGTATGTGTTATAGAAACTATTTTATTAATATGCCGTTATCAACGCTGGCATCTTATATACGGCTGATAATAATTTGTAAACCGCTTTGAGACGACCTACGAACTAGGTTGTGATGAAGCGGTATATAAGAACCTCGAATTGTTATTATTTTTCATTACATATCCCATGAAGAGCGAATAAAAATAAACGATATTTACTCGTTACGATTTCTTGCGTATCGTCAATAAAACTTTATTGACAAACCAAAAACAAAACACACAACACAAATCCAAACAATTGAAGTCACACGAGTGATTGATTCAAATCAGTTCGCTAAAGTGGACTATCAAGCGTCAAAAAGATACATCTGTAAAGATAAAAATGGCTCCATAACTACACCACATGATGTTTTATTGCATTATTAATGATTTTGAAGACTTAATTGGATTTTATATAGCTGACATAAAACGCAAATACAAAATTAATAAAAATTAATTACACTCTTTACAAAATATGAAACCATTTCTATCAACATGTTTATGTTTACGCTGCCATGTTGATCCGATAGAAACCCGTAAATCCTCCTCACAAAGAACTGTTTATGGCAGTTGTGATGATGGTGTTCCTGTCTGCATACATTCAGAGTTTATGTATATAATGGCATAATGCATCCTTTATTTTACTGGAACTTGAAACAATTGATTTCGATACGGTGGTCTGCCATACTTATCCGGCCATAGTTCTTGGTACAACATAACCGCACAATAGATCAAGGTTACTCCGCCGGAGAATGCTTAAACATACTAGAGCTATTTATTTAATAAGAATTAAACATAAACCCCACCTAATTGTTCAAAGCCGATCAAGGTTTATTTTTCAAAAACTTGCGTACATTATATGATATATACACAACATTCATCAAATGTATGGTGTGTTGTCATGTAAATATAATGTAAATTTCCGTTTTTTTTTTAACGCTTAACACAAATGTCAATGACTTGATAATGAGTGTTACGTTGATTCACTGTTATTTATTCACCATGAGTCACACTCCCAATGGCCACCTTCTATCAATCTTATATGTCAAAGTGTCATGTTCAATATTGTTCATGCAAGCGTTTCTAAGTGCTTATGATAAAACTAAAGAACTATTTAAACTCAGAATCGATATAACTACGACAAAATAGTAGCTAAGTAAAACTTTTCTCAGTAGTAAAATGTTTTGTGTATACCTATAATTATTATTTTACTTTTTCTATATGAAATATGTTCTGATGGCATTATTTGATATTTGTATAACACGAAACATAATTGAAATCCGTTCAAGATCTTTAACGATGACAAGTTAATAGGATCTGATAAAATCTCTATCAGGTATTCAAGCCAAATATCATAATGTTTATTTATAGCATGGCAGTTTAATAAGGAATGTTTTTTAAAATCAAAAATATATATTTATTTGTATTTGTAAAGCAGGGTTTTATCTTTATTATTCAAGCACTTAGTGATATTAGGGTCTACGCTCTTATAGCTCCTCATAAAAGTAGCGCTAGCACGTATCTACAAGTTAAACATATTACAATAACGATGCAAAGCATCAAAATGAAATGTGAACACTTTTACTATGCTAGCATCTATAGGCCAGAGATAAAACGTAATTTTGTTGTTTCAATTTCTGTATACATGTAGGGAGATACATATACGGTACTCTATAACGAAAAATAACATGCTCTGAAGCTGAGTTTTCTGTTATATTTCAGCCTCCTATATGCTGTACATGTAATAGGTAATAACAAAAGCTTAGCACAACCAAACTGGCTAAAATGAAATAAGAGAATCGGATAATGCTATAATGATCGTTAGTGGGTGATGAATTGAAATGATGTTGAAACTAATTTGATATGAAGTAGACAAAAACAGTTTTTGTAGTTTGTAACTTGTTATTCCGTCTCATATCTGACATCCATAGATGATCATCACAAGTAGTTGCTGCTAGTCCAGATGCTTGCTCTGTATGCAGTGTAGCGTTGATACATGCCTCAGTCGGTTGACGCCAAATGCATGTCGCATTTGCTACAAATAGAGTTAAAAACAGCCTCAAAGCCTGAAAGGCAGGAATTATTTTAATCTGACTTTGGTGGGAATGTTCATCGCAAAACCGATGTGTACTGCATAAGTCGATCATAAATCGAAAAATGGAACTTGGGTATCTCGGATATGTTTTCAATATTGATATAACAAATTTTACTTACGGACTAGGCTAATAGTTATTGTTAATGCTACTATATGTTGATACTAAAACTAGATACAAACCTGTGTTATGACACACTTGATGGCGGAAAGGATCAACAAGAGAATACCAAAATGTCAACAGAACTATAACTCCAACTCAAAATCGATAAAACTATGGCAAATTACGAACAAAGGAAATGTTAACATTGAGACCATTGGAAACAATACAAGGAGAATAAGACCAGGGCCCGTATTCATGAAACCATTCTCATGCTCAAGCATGGATTCTGTGCTCAAACCGTCTTGCTTGTAAATCACTTAAATCATGTCAAACGATCAAAATGTCAAAGGTAAAACATTGAACTCATTATTCGGCTTTAAGTTTCTTTAAATTGTTTTCCATACTTGGCAAAATAAGACATTTTTATTAATTTATAAGCAGTTCAAAATATTACCCTCGAGAACAAAATCCATGCTTTAGCATGAGAACGGTTTCATGAATACGGGCCCAGGTGTTCCTGAAGAGGAAGCGCCTTCTGCTTCATCGACGACACCCCCATGTAAATCTAAGTCAAATCCCAGTAATGGCACGTCTTCACATCGAGAACTCGGGTAGTGACAACAAAGTAACAAGGCACGCTAATGAGCATATTGAAATACATCGACTTTCATATCATACAAAGACATAACATACTTCCCTGCGAGACACTGATGGCGACCATACAACTTGTCCATGTTTTTCATCAACCGGTATCTTAGGAAACCCTGTGTTGTAATTTGTCCGTCATGATATTTGGTGCAAGCTCTTGATTACCGAATCAACTGCGACATGTAAACATTGAAGGTAGGGGAAACAGACAGTTACTATCAAGAAAAGGAAACTTCACAATCGGAAAGTCAAAACGTTCCTGCTTTGACGGAAAAGGCCGAGGTGTTGTTTTTAAATGGCCACTATCATTGAGAGTACATGGTTCCGCGTTCGTCTTTCAATAGTAAGGAACAAAGACAGACATTGTCTCTTTCCTGTCTCCTTGGGCCTTGTTGTCGTCTTGTTTTTGTCTTTGATATCTATTGTTGCCTTCATGTTTTAACGGTTATTTATGCTTACATTTAATTGCAGCGGCCTGTTATCATTAAAGTAGACATAGTATACGCCTGAGAATACTTGTCATTAACTCTACACAGTAGATATGATATTTGATGTGTGGGAGTTTTTAATACATTATGCACTCTGTAACATCTATAAACAAAGATGAACGAACGCCAAGCTATAGGGCGTATTTCAATCACATGTTGATTAATTTTTACAATGATTTGTCATCTAAACAGAATGACATGGAAAACATTTATTCTAATTTTATCATTATTTATTATATTTTCTTTTCATTTTGTCGTTAATGAATGACTCTTCAATAGCTGGTTGTTGAGCTTAACTATTAATTCTAATAATTTAGAAAATATTCTGTGTATAATATTTTATATTAAGTTGGAGAAGCTGTTTATAACTTGATAATTGTATTTCCGAGAGACTTTAAAAATATGTTTTGTTTTGATCACCTACTACATAACAGGCCATTTGTTCATTACCCTCCGTTAAGCATTTATCCGACAGGCTGATTAATAATTAAATATAACCCGAATGTTTCTTATGAAGTGTTCAAAACAGTTCTTTCAATACATATCAACCAATTGGAAAAGACACACATTTATCTAATATTAATTGGGGATTTCATGACTTTATCATAACACTTGTCTAATTATTTCTGTAGCTTTTGATGGATAACTAAATTAAACCTTCATGCTGGTTCGTCTATTTTAGCAATGTTATAGGCAACTGAACATCTAAATGGAAATAACAGGGCGAAAAACCGTTACGACGCTGATGAAATTGCTGAAGATTACATTTTGTGTATAGGTGAACCTTTTTATGGATTAAATGCTCCTGTCAATCATTGTAGTAATATTCAAAAATCTTTTAAAAGCTTAATCAGGAAAAGACGGAACTAATCGCCTTTTCCCCAAAGTTCCCCAGCAAAAAATGGCTCTCCAGCTCAAGGTCGGTGCCAGAACTATTGAGACTGTCCCAGCTGTTAAAAACCTAGGGGTATACTTTG
>JAUMHH010023304.1:0-10633 GCA_032359455.1 Chlamys rubida | reverse complement strand
GTTGTATAAACCGCGGGGGCCAAAAAACGTCAAAAAAACGGAAAAAAGGTGCGGTTTATACGCCGGAAAATACGGTATATACAGCATGTATCAGATGTACCCCATGCAGTGACAAGAGTACTTACTTAACTGTAATGCAAGGTAAGCTATTTTGGAAGTCAGCAGATCAACCCTAGTCAACACAAAACTCCTCAAACTAGATATTTCAAAACCTCATCTTAAACAACAAATTCAATTTTATTCTGACTTTTCATTTTGCAGGAAGTTTCTGATTTCAAGTTAGTGAGATATAAAACAACCAGAAAACATCATAAATGTTTTTATAAGCTGACCAATGATCAGCAATTTAAAAGTCATGAGAGAAAATCCCGGTGTTTACTCAGGATCTGGAGGACCAATGATGTCCTAAGGTAAGGGGCACCGTTTGTTTGAAGAGTAACCAATAATGCAATATGGAATGTTCCGTTCTATAAATATATAGATATCACTGACAAAAGTAGGTCAAATGTTGATTTAAGTAAATGTACTCTTTAAAGGTTAACACCACCTCAAATACATATAAAATAATACCTAATTATTAAAGATGTATGCTACCTTACTTGACACGTATACACCTCCTTTTAAAAAGAGCTCCACACTACGAGACCTGTGAAATAATAATGACGATACAAAACCTGAAACGCACAAAAAGCTGACTATATCAATATCTGACTGGGATAAATATATATATCAAAGGTACAAAAAATGGTCTACATTGATAATTGACTCAAATAAATACACAAAATGACAAACAATATCCTAATCAGCTGTATTCTTCTGGAATCAATCCTAATTAGCTGTATTCTGGAATGAGTTCGCTATCAGAAGAGGACATTTTTTTCTGGTACCCACTGATCTTAAAAGTTAACGTTAGACCCTATGGTACTACTTAATATCGCTGGTCCTGTGATAAGCTAGACCCTGCAGACAGTTGTGCACTACACAATGCCAATGCTAATCTGATTTCTATATCCGTAGGGTTACATATCAACAAATGCTGCCAAATTACTTTCACCACTTTTTTGTAATTTGTACTTGAGCCAGTGTTTAGATACAGTGGAACACCCAATACACTCCTTATCCATCTCGCTCGTGTCAAACTCAAGTGTCAATTCATGGCAGATAAATGCTGGACTCTGTTCAGATAATTCCATGGCGCAAAAAACTCTTCTTCTTCTACTTTCATGCATGTCTTTGATAAGTAAGTTTGGTTTGGTTTGGTTTAGTACTGTTTAACGTCCTATCAACAGCTATGGTCATTTTAAGGACAGCCTCCCCTGTGTGCAAGATGCATGCGTGTAGTGTATGCGTGGGTGTTTTGGGAGGCTGTGATATATTCGTGTTTGTCTCCTTGTGATAGTGCGGAACTGATGCCGACTTTATAGTGCTACCTCACTGAAATATACTGCCAAACACACCCAGCAGGACACCCCACCCGGTCACATTATACTGACAACGGGCGAAGTATTACATCATACACAATTCCCTAGGTATGTAAACAGGTGATTTATACATATGTAACAGGAAAGGATGTAATTGCAACAGAGCCAGAATGAAAATTGAGCACCAAGGACCTCAAAACTTAGACAAGCACTCTGACACCAGTCACCAGTCATAATCTGGCTCAGTCCTGCAACACACCTCTGTTTCTAACTAAGTCTTTGCCACCAAGGACAACACTACTTGCAATGAAGGTTCAGGGATCCCCTTGGCAACTACACACAATTACAGGAGAAGCAACATGTGACTTTACCAGAACAGGATTTGCATCTAGGACCTCTGAACCCTGGATATATATACCCTCACCACTGGAGGTACCTGGTAAATGATGATTACCTAGCCAGACACACTACACATCTGAATTCTAACTTTCTATGACAGTATTCATACTCCCAATCAAATCTTACCCAATTAACCCTTTCACCACTGTAGACCATAATGGACTCATCCATATCAATGCATGGTAGAGTCTACTGAAGTTACATAGGGGTGAAAGGGTTAAACATAAAATCATTATTTTTATTTTCAAATTTTCAAACTGAACTTCTGAAAGATGTATCAGATTCATTCAAATCAATAGGTCTCATATTCTTGCTTAAACTACATACATTGTATTGCAACTATGAGTAAAAAACATTTACATGTACACGTATGTAATGTTTGCCATCTGTATACTTTTCTGTTGAATTACAATACAAAATGTGTGTTATGTGCCCTAAATAAACATAAGAAAAAAGCTTGGAAGTGTATTTTAATGTCAATCAAGACACCTGCCGTGAATGTAGAACATGCAAGATAAGAATATAAGTAACCTAAATATTTGAATGTGCTTCAAACTTCACTTTTTATCAAACAAGAAATCACATGTCCTGAATAGAAATGTAAAGATTACGCCACACAACTACAGCCGATTGAGTACGGAGACAGAAGAAACGTTTGACACACAAGAACAAGACTGTCACCTATTTGCAGACATGATTTATGTTTTTTTAACAGGTGACCTACATGGTAGTGTTTCACAATAGTGCAGCACATATCCCTCTGTACAGTCAGGTGTTGGATCCTCCAGACAGGGAGCCGGCCTATCGATGGGCACACAGATATGTCCCAGGGTCACAGGGTCAGCCTCCATTACAATAGGCCAAGTCAACAGGACAGAATTTACTGTCAGGCTTTTTGTTCAGACCTGTCACCTTTCCTTCTTCAGTGGCATCCAATACCTCCCGGCCCCCTCATCCTAACCAGCACATTCATCACCTTCTGTAAAGTCCCCCCATACCTGTTAAAACATATAGCCCCCACACCCCGTCCCATACAAGCATACCCACTGCCTCCTATAAAGTCCCCCCATACGTTTTAAAACATTATAGCCCCATAACTCGTCCCCATATAAGCACATTCATTGCCTTCTTTCCATAAACTCTGCCCTGAACAAGTTTACAGATTATTTAAGTAATCACATCAAACCTCATGATTTACATTAGATTATAATTTATGTTCAAAAGAGTAAAATTTTGTAAAATTATTTTAGGAGATGAATGTTGCTTTTGGATCTTGTAATATTGTACTCAACATGCAATGATACTGCAATAATGATTGGTGGTAATTTTCACCAGGATATAACTGAAAATTTGATTCGTGATAAACAGTATTTCAAGGTTTTTTTCAGGATATTAATTCATTTTGAAATCATAATCAATAACATTTTTATTGAACAGCTCAAATTCATGGCAAAGACTGTGCAGTGTAAAATGTTTCTATACAGGAGTGTTCCCTAGAAAAAGTGCCAATGTCAGTTAAAATCTGCTGATGTCAGTTAAAATCTGGATAAAAGATTACGAGTTTGCCAGTTTTTACGTACTTGAACGTTTATCATAGTAAGAGATAGGTGAAAAAGATCATCTCTGCAATGACTATATCTACACTCCCTGACATATTGAGAAAAACTGGTCCGTTATATCAAACCTGAAAGGCTTGGGGTATTATCAGTTTTCTACAACTTGAATGTTTAATATTTGGCCTGAACAAACATATTACAACCAGTACAGTATTATCAACGGAAATATTGACTCGGGGTCAACCTAAACAAGAGTTATCTCCGGGCTTATACCAACAACTCTCATCGCCTACCTCACATGCACTCAGACAGACAGAAAATCCGTGCCAGGTTTTACCTACGATAGTCCCAGGCCATAGGACACGCAAAGTTATTTTCAAATTCTGCAGGGCTTTTTACATACAAAACCACATGGCTAACTGTCAAATATGTTTATGAAAAAACATCAAAACAAAATGAACAACATATCATAAACTCCACCGAAATAACGCAGAAAGCCAAACCCGGTGATCCGGGAGGGTTAGCTGTTCCTGCCCCACATGCGGCACCTGTCCTGATGTCGCCTATCAGGTCCACGAGAAGTATGTAGGTCATCAAAATTCTGAGCCCCTCAAGTAGAAAACTGTGGCTATTAAGTAGTTAATTGGTCAACAGGGAACCTGTCCTTATGTCGCCCATCAGATCCACAAAAATGTATGTAGGTTGTCACAATTCTGAGCCACTAAAGAAGAAAACTATGGCTAAGAAGTTAAGTGGTCAACAGGGCACCTGTCCTTATGTTGCCCATCAGATCCACAAAAATGTATGTAGGTTGTCACAATTCTGAGCCACTCAAGTAGAAAACTATGGCTAAATTGTTAAGTGGTCAACAGGACTCGTCTATCCAGAACACCCTGATTAATAAGTCTCTAGAGAGGTGAATGCAGGGGATGCTAATATGTTACTACTAAGGAAAGGTAACTTAAATTGTCACATTTGCCTTAGGACTTTGGTAGGAAGGTCACAATACGTACTTCACATAGATATTATGAAGCTGCAGAAGAGGAGTCTGGCATAAATAAATAGATATATAAGCAAAATACAAGGTATAGAGACTGTTGCTCTGTACATTTAAGTTCAAGATGACAGTTAAAATTTCCGAATTTCACTCCATCCTATTAGCAAGTATGCCCGCTGATGTAATTCTGCTATTCATATTTACATAATTTGTACAGAAATTTGAGTAAAATCGGTTTTGAAAACACTTAATATTATAAACAAGTTTCAGCATTTACGATGGACAGATATGGTGAAGCATTGAATTTCAGTCACAATCTCTAACCAACTGTAAAAAGAGTATTTTTAGATAAATAAATATCTATTCAAATTGTGAATAAATACTTTTTTTAAAAATTGTAATTTTTCTTCAGAAAAATGAAAATCCTGTTCTATAAATAAACACCTGTATTTTTTGCCTGTACTGGTAGGTAGTCCTCAAGCAGGTGTCTGATACAGCATACCTGAATCAGGGAGTTTTAAACGACCTATAGTCTGTATCAGATAATGTAGGCTGACTTTGGACATTTGCTGCCTAGGGGTCGGAACATATAGAACAGGTGTAATTTTCACCTGTTGAGGCTGTTTTTACCTGTACAATGGTGGCAATTCTCTTGCTTAGATGTCCTGGAGTTAAGGAAGATACTCATCACTGGTCAAGTGTATCACTGACCACTAACTGACCAATTTTCAAATTGATGATCACATACTGGTACTTTAGACCCCAGTTAATCAAAGCGATGTTAGCTTTATATTAGTTTTATCAGGGGTTTTTTTCTTCTCCATATCTTTCAAAAATATTTAAATTCTAATTTAAAATGCAAGATTATAGAATTCAGAATTATTACGCAAAAAATTAACAAAAATTTGTATCTTAAATTGAGGTTTTTGAAGGAAAACGTTTATTTTTAAAATATCAGTATGCTAACAAGGCTTTTTATAAACAGACCTACATCACACTGGCCAAACACATCTGTCCATGTGTCCAAATATAACCAGTATAACAATGTTAACACTATAAAACAAATTATCTGTGTCCAATGGTATGAAGTTACCCTGTCAGTTTAAAACTCCTCCGTGTGAAAAATCTGTTTATAGGGGAAATTTTCAACTCAGTTTTAGTACATCCATTTTACATGAATTTGATAAAATTGAAGTGAACAAATTCTGATATGGTGTTTTCTAACAATTGTTCAAATAATATGCCCCCCCACCCCCTCCCTCCCCCCACCAATTACCCCTTCCCACTGTATCAGACATCTTAAGTTTTGAGCTTTCCTCAACTTTATTATTTCTCACATGTTGCTCAACTTGAAGTTTAAACTTTAATTTAAGTCTGAATTTTTTTTCGACTTATAAGTGACATGCATGCTATCTTTATCAATTGTGTCTTTAATTTCTTCAACATCGGTTTTATCACCACAAAGCCACATTCAGGACCAAAAACGTCTATCTAGCCAGCATAACCTCATTCACAAGAAAAGACATTCCAGCTCCACTTTCTCTCCTGTCACACCAGGAAGGATAAAAACACAAAGGATCTATAATAGCTCAGCCTGGAAGATTAATACATATTTATTGTCATGTTTCCCAACAGAAAATAAGACCAATAATTACACCACAATATATCAACCCTGCATAGCTTTACATTGTATTTAATTTGAAAAGATGATTTTTTTTTTACATTTGTTGGGAATGGAATTTTTCTTTTTGGTTCATAAGGAAAACTTACCCCATGCTTAGATGGGCTTTATAAACTACAACAATACACTCAATCCGGCAATAAATCTCAACACGGACATATTTTAATTAAGTTTGACACAACATATATACAATACTGTATGTTCCAACATTATTGGCATTGTTCATTAACGTCAGTGAAAATAAAAAAAACATTTTTAAAATGAAGTCTAAAGAAGTCATAAAATCATACAAACTGTACATTAGTTGTGTATTTCTGTAAACATGACTTGGGAGGTGTTTAAATTATTTTTTTTTATAATGCGTACATTTCACGGGAATAATTTTGACAATTATGTCAGCTGACAAGGTCTACTTGTGTGTCCTGTGCATTTAACCCTTACTCTACCTAAAATACTTCAATGGTTTAAGCCATCTCTATCTAAAGTGGAGTTTATTGTACATTTTGGGGGAAACGGGTTTTAATTCTCACATCAAGTACCGATCAATTTACAATCCTATTAGTAAACAAATTGAAAAAAAATATAACTTTTGCCCTCTGGGTTTAAATTTTGTTTTTTAAGTTGATGTAAATGCATTTAATGTCGCAGAAAATATTGAGAGGAAATAGTATACATAAAAAAATTGTATTATTTACAACAAAAAGATGCAAAAAGCACATCAGCCTGTTGAATGACCATCCAAGTTCCACTTTTTTTTGTTAATCTTTGACGATTTCTATCTCATTTTCTTTATAACTTGGTGAGGAAATCTTATATAGGATCTATCGTGTACCACCAAACCTAATACCAGGTGACTAGCTCATAAATCTAGTTTAATTACACTTGAGAGGTCAATTATCATTATGTCACTCAGACAGGTAAATCAGAAAGGCGATCGAGGACCACAGAAGTATACCGGTAAGAGGTTCAACAAATATGTCTATGTCACGGTTCAACGTATACTGAAACTTTAATGTAGGAAAGTGAGTAGATGCAGTAAAACTCCATAGAAAGAAAAACTGTATTTTACCTAATAAAGGCACCAGGTGGAGGTAAGTGTCTATGGCACCTCGATATAGGGACATTCTGAATGTTGAATTCCCTAATTATAAAGCAGAACATCATTCCATTGGTCAATGTATTGAGCAGATAGATCAGTTACTGTCAAACAGCCTCTGTTTTTTTCCTACACACAATTGCAAAAATACAGTAATAAATATGGTTCGCTTAATTTTTATTGGGTGATGATCATTTAAATTCCAGAATTTTGCATTGGTGCATTTTTATCTTTAATATCATTAATTCCAATTTTACCTTCAATGTCACTAAGCTGCAAACTAAAATAATGATCAGATATCAACTTTAACATACATTGACCTTATACTCTGTACAAGATGGTACTTGTGTCATCTGATTTCTGTCTTAAAGTCTCAGGATGTCACAGACTATGAAGTAACTAAGTATACAATAATAAGCTAAGTACATCAACCTTATCTACAGGATAAGGCATTGAATGTCCACTTACAAAAGATTCTGTCCCCACTGTCAGACCTATAGCAATGCCAAAGCTCAACCCACCCCGATTAGTCAGCTTGCTCCTATGGCCATATCATTTTTTTAATAATCTTACACTCAGTGGCCATAGCATTTTTTTTATTATCTGCTTTTTATATCCTATATATCATTACTATAATAAGAACATTGATAATTTGACAAAAATAAATCTATGGAGAAAGAAAAGATAACTAAATAGGTCATTCTTTTTTATAAAATTACTTGTTTCAAGCTTGCCATATTATATCTTTGTGGTTGATATGCTCAGGCCATGTCAAGGACATTGGAATTTAGCCATCCATATCTTTCTGAAGGAGATAATTCTAAGCTGTAAAAGTCTGTAAAATACCTGTGTGACTTTTAATGACAGGGTGTTTAATTTAGGGCCCCCGGGGAGATGATTGGACAAGTGACCAGGTGACAGGGAAGGAGGGTGTGTGTATTGTAGTGTCATGATATAACAGTGTGTTCCGTCCCTATTCTCACCTGCTCATCAATTACCGTATGTCAGCCAAACATCACCCCAAACATCTACCATTTATCAACCTAATGTAAACAATTCTCCCACCTTATAAAACCAATCTCATGTATCAGTAATCCTAGTCTCCTTACAATAAGTTACAATGAAAAAAATCTGTAGAGGTTTTCTAAGCCAGAAACCATAAAAATTCCTCAGAGTTGTAGCATAATTTTTAACAAATTACCTAGCTGGTAATGAGTTAGTTGGAAATGTTGTTCAGTAATCTACATACAATGTAGTTATTAAAACGCATGATCCCCCATTTCTTTTCAAGAGATTTGCGGTTATAAAATCCAAAATACAGCATTGGCATGCATGGTGTACTGTATTTTCGGTTACTTTTGGCCTTGTTTCAGCAGTGACCATTCACAATTCTAGCCTGTACATAGTACCTGTGTACTTGTATCAGACTAAGTGATACCAGTAACACTGTAGAAATGATGCTGACACTGCTAAGGTGTTGACCCCTGGTGTATTGTACTTGGCACATATCCTAGTGCATTGCATTCTTGCTGCATTTACACTCGGACACCCACACAAACTGTATTCTTCACCAATATGCCAGTAGATACATGTGACCTTCAACCAAAAGAAACATGTGACCTTCAACCTTATACACAAGGTCAAGTTTCTAATAATATCCTCTAATGACTAAATAAAGACGACAGTAATTAATGCAGTGAAGGGACAGGCGTAATACTACAATATTCTCACAGATTGCCAAACTTGTGTTATCATATAAGCAGCATCTGTTGGAATCTGACAGTCTAGAAATATTTAAGGAACAGATGTACTTAAATTTTAACACATTCACCCTTGAAGACACATTTGAACTCTTCCAATTCAAAAGTTGGAATAGTTCATTATAAATTTGCAGGGGTGAACGAGTTAATGTCTATTATTCTGCTCACCATTTTAATAATTCAGTGAGACATTAGAAATATGTCACCTGGTTATAAGGATCCCTATCCTACTGCATGCAAAACACTGAAGAATTCCATTACGGTAGGTTTCATTTTGTGCATTCAGTAACCTCCCTTTAATTTCATTTTTATGTAGATACAACTGCAGCATGGCTAGGCTGGGACACCTGTACACTATACCATTGACCCGGTAGAGCCACAGTATATAATTAATGATCAAAGGATCTGTGTTCGAATCCTACTCTAGCCTCATTGCAAATTTGCAGTCAGCACACTTGTAGATTCCCTTTTGTTTGTTTCATTTTAATCATTTTTTTCCTGAAAGTTTCGCAAGGTATATGGTTTTCTTTTCAGAAATGATTTTTAAAGGTATATTCATGCTGTTAAAAAGTAATAACAATTTTGTTTGGTAGTGGTATGTGGATCCTTGGTAGTGGTATGTGGATCCTTATACTGAAATATACACTGAACTAACTTGTGAATTTCCTATTACTCCACTATGCCATAACCCATATATGTATGTATTGCCAAATAGTCAAAATGACTCAATCAGCTTTATCGCTTTTCTTTCTAACAATACACAATCTATCATTCATGAATTCAAATAACATATTCACAACTCTGTGAATAGCCATTTTTCTGATTTTTTCTATTTTCTAACAGAAATGTTTTATACTTGGTTCTGAAGCCATTCCTGCCCGATATTGATATGACACTAATATCTATGTATAAAATTATCTCCCCTATGAAGCCGACATAGTTGTCAATTTTTCGCCAGCATTCTTTCTGCAATGCATGTAAAGACTTGAGCTGGTCCATCACAGGAATCCACTCTGTTTATCTATAGCATACATCTACAGAGAAAAAATAGCAGCTCACTACCTAAAACATATAACAGACTTTCTTACACAACATGTAACTCCGCGCTGTACATACCAGTAGATGGTCGGACGCCTGCTGTAATAGTATTATCGGTAAGGATCTCATTCTCAGAAAGCCTCTAGAACTTTCCTAAACGTGTACCCACTGCAAGTCAGACTACCTCATCCTCAGCTCACATCGGTATGCATATGGTATGCAAGTCAAACCCGAAAAAATTAAACTGTTTTAATAACCACCTTTCCATAATAACAGAAATTTACTTGTTTGCTGACCAGACCCCATAAGTAAAAATCTAAAAGATTTAAGTGTTAAGAATAAAGTATGCTTTAGTGACTTGACCATTCTATAATAAGAACTTACTTGCTCCTTGACCGTTACCCATAGTCTGTAAAACCTTAATTGCTTTAATGCCCCTTAATTGTTTCACATGCAACAATATGCTTGCTTAATCAACGCCATCAGTTTTCAGCAATAAACTTGCTTAATAAACGCCATCAGTTTTCAGCAATAAGCTTGCTTAATAAACGCCATCAGTTTTCAGCAATAAGCTTGCTTAATAAACGCCATCAGTTTTCAGCAATAAGCTTGCTTAATAAACGCCATCAGTTTTCAGCAATAAGCTTGCTTAATAAACGCCATCAGTTTTCAGCAATAAGCTTGC
>JAUMHH010023293.1:0-10633 GCA_032359455.1 Chlamys rubida | reverse complement strand
AAAAAATGATATATTCAAAGTGTGAAGAGAAGAGAAGAGAGGTGTACTGTGATTGGAACACTTAGATTTTAGAGATATCTTTACCTTAAAACTGAAATGTTTTCATTAGACAGATGGTTTCACTCATTTGATATCACAAATAAACGATAAACAAATCATGGAAAAAATTAAAAAAAAATAGACTGGGGAGGGGGACGGTCGGCACATGGCGGGGCCCTTCCTGACCTGTCATTGGTCCTAGTTTATGCTATAATCTTGTCTGTGCTTGTTTCCACAGGTAACATCATGACTCTCATCGCTCAGTACGAACGAAATGTGGTCAGTAAATTCTTTAGAAAGAAGAGACTTTCCTTGTACGAGTACATTATCAAAGTCTTTGATGGAAGCCTGGAAAATACAGACTCGGAACCAGATTCCCCGGCCGATTTCTCCCAGAGTAGTCAGGAAGGTATCTACGGGGAAGCTGTACACGGCAAAACAAAAGACCCACTCGATTTCTGATAGACCGTATCAATACTTGTGGCATCAGGAGGGACAAAAGGACAAACGCAAGACATATATTTCAAGTTTTCTAACATTAACTGTGAAGAAACATTCAGCCATAATGGCCGTCTAGAAATATGATAATAACAGAGTTGTACTTGTGAAGTGAATCAATTTTAAAATAGATTAAATTGTACAGTGCATTACAAAATGACTTAATTTGTAATGCAGGCCTGATGTACTATTGATTTTAATTTGATATTATTTTGTCAAATTTCATGTCTTTATTTTGGATGGATTTGGTTTTAAATTTGAACACTGCTGGAAGTGGGACATCAGAATGATACTCTGTAATTATATAATTATTGTTACCTGATGTTCAGTGAACGCAAACTGCTTTAAAATATAACTGCTTTTCACTTTCACTTCAAAACTTGCAATTGACTTATTTATACATACATGTATATCAGTTCAATGGGTAAGATTTGAACTGGAATTCAAACAAATATTTATTCAGTTATTGTTTTGAACTACATGTAGTTTCTTATCAATTAATAAAAAATACTTGCACTGCTAAAACAAATTATCAAAATTTTCAATACTTCATTTTAAAACATGGATGCAGTAGTGCAATGGAAATTTAACCCTTTCACCTTAGTAGACTCTACCATACATTTATTTGGATGAGTCCATTATGGTTCACAGTGGTGAAAGGGTTAAGGATCCCTTAATTAGGCAGCATTGGAAACTGGTTTATCTAGCATGACTATAGCTTTGAGAGGTCATTTCTGAAGAAAAAAAAACTGTGCTGAACATTTATGAAAAAATTATAAAGGTAAAATAAAAAAAAATCAATCAAGAACATTGTTCATCGGTGTAAAAATTTAGTATGTCTAGACCAGGACTTGAACCCTGGACTTCAGATTATTTTCCTGTCCCTCTAATACTACCTGGGCTACATTCGCGTATCCCGGTTGAAACGATATGTGTTGCGCAGAAATTTTCCACGATAAGCGAACGCACTTGGACCGTTCTATAAGCAGAGCTAAAAATGCACAGTTTCGGAGAATAAAAAACAATGTATCGAGAATAATATGCCCTTCTTTCATCCGTCCACTAAATCACATAACGTATCTTAAAAATTACATGTGACTTGACATTGTTTAAGAAAGAAATAACGCAAATTGGCAAAAGCCAGCATTTTAGTTTCGGTCAGGTACGTCTGGACCCCTCAATCTACACGTACCAAATTTTCCTGATGTCAGCCTCGGTCCAGATCTGTTCTTGTCGTTTCCTTTACAGGTTCAAACGGTTCAACCGTTACAACCGGATACGCGAATGTACCGCTGGTCCAACTGTGCTACAGTCATATACAAAACAAAATTAAGGAGAGGTTACTCTATATAAGAAAACAGTGCTGTGGGACAGGGATCCTTCAAATGTTATGAATGTAGCTTACAGTGCATGCATAGTGCAAAACTAAACATTCTCAATAATGTACATGTATGTATGTGATTAAATTATTTTTGTGCAAATACAGAACCTGTACATACATTTAGCATTGGACTAATTTGGCAATTTTGTTGCCATTAATTTCATTCATGTTTTCATGTTGATGATAGTGCTTAATAGATTGCTTTTTTTACCTGGTTTATATACCAGGTAGCATAAAAAAAAAATGAATGTTACCAAATCGTTTTATGATAACTGTATGATAACAGGATTGCAAAATTATTTAGAAAATTTGGTTACTGTATATGTTATAACTTTATACCTTTTCACAAACAATTTAAGAAAAAAAAACATTGATTGACATTATAAAGTTTCAACACAGAAAAAAGATGTAAGAATTTTCCTTTGCATTATAATCATCGAGCAGGTCTTAGAATTTTCTTTTGGATAAAACTCATCAACCAGGTATTTATCTATGGTAGATTATTGATAAAATGAAAATTGTTATTATGTACATGTTCATATTAAAATGATGTTGCATTGTCTAGCATGTGTTTATATAGCTGGGATAATACAGTTGTTGTTTAGGAGTGCAAGTGTTTTTTTGTTTATGTAGATGTATGTGACTTCAAAAAATGAAGATTTCACTAAAATTGAAACTTTATTGATTGAACAAAATCCTTGTGTACCTGTCAAATGTGTCATCAATTCTTGTGCATCTTACAAAATTGTCATCAGTTCTTGTGTATCTTACAAAATTGTCATCAGTTCTTGTGTATAGTACCTTTCAAATGTGTCATCACATCTTGTGTACTACAAAGTACCTTTCAAATGTGTCATCAATTCTTGTGTACATTTCAAATGTAATTAATCAGACAATCCAAAAAACCATGCTTGAAAAGATGTGTTGGAAGCTAATTTATCTTCATACCGAATCAAAGAGATATTTCTTGCTTTCTCATCAAACGTGGCGTTGTCATGCATACAACGTAACATCAGTGGAAATACTCTTGCCTGGTATGCTTATAGTAATCGTGGTTACAATTGACCGTGATTGATTTAGTTAATTGTGTAAAATGAATGATTTTAGAAGTGTGCAACAAAATTAACTGATGTGTACCTGGTAATAGTCAACATTGCAAAATTTGGTAATAAAATTTCAAATAACTAAAAATGCCTTGGTTTCTCCTTTATAATGAGAATATGGGTGTAGCTTGGATCACCGTTTTTGGATTAAGAAATTGGATTTTTCAGGAAGTTGAACAACCTTATAAACCGATCTTCTTGTCCCAGGGAAGAAATTCTTAAATTCATTAACAAAGGGTCCATGAGGTCTGTATCACTCACTTGTATTTGATGGTGTTGGTGAAATAGATTTTTAGCTCACCTGCCCGAAAGGCAGCTGAGCTTATGCCATGGCGCGGCGTCCGTCCGGCGTCCGTCAACTTTCCTTTAAACGACTTCTTCTGAAGAACCAGTAGGCATAGAGTCATGATATTTGGCTGAAAGCTTCCTTGGTAGGAGCCCAACAAAGTTTGAAAATGACAATGAAAATGACCTTGACCTACTTTCAAGGTCACAGGGGTCAAATATGTCAAACTCTTTAAACAACTTCTTCTGAAGAACTAAAAGGTATAGAATCTTCATATTTGGCTGGTGGCTTCATGGGAAGGAGCCCGACAAAGTTTGAGAATGAAAATGACCTTGACCATTTATTCAAGGTCACAGGTGTCAAATATGTCAAAAACATCAAACGGCTTCTTCTGAATAATCGAAGGCATAAAATTATAATATTTGGCTGGTGGCTTCCTGGGATAGAGCTCACCAAAGTTTGCGAATGAAAATGACCTCAACCTACCTTAAAGGACAGAGGTCAACAGCATTTTAAAGGATTTGTTCTTAAGAACCAAAAGAAATGGATTCATAAGATTTGGCTGGAAGCTTTTTGGGATAGAGCTAACAAAGTATGAGAAGGAAAATGACATTGACCTACTTACAAGGTCACAGGGAAAAAGTAAATTCTGAAGAAGAACCAAAAAGCATAGAATCTTATAATAATTTTTGGCTGGTAGTTACAACAGATGGAGCCGACAAAGTTTGCGAGGGAAATATTTGTAGTGCAATATATTATTGAATGAGAATATTTTACTATGACTGCTTAAATATTCAGGTGAACGATACAGGCCCTCTGGGCCTCTTGCTTAAAACTAAAAATAAGGTCCCGTAACCGTAACACTTTTGACGATATAGGGGACAGAAATCTCTAGATTTGTTTCATTTGTATTACTCGAGTTATTTTCCTTGGATTGAGTTACATTCAAATTATGTAAATAGTAGTATAACGTTTGATCTGGTTTCTGTATTTCTGACCAATGATGTGTAGATATTGTTTTGAAGTAGAAGCAATAGGTAACACAGAAAAGTAATATACACCTGTACGGTGTTCTTCGAGATAAGATGTTGAAAACATTTTGATTACAAAAAGTCAAAGTTAGATTACTTTCGTAGATGTTATATACACTTTGGAGTCTACTTTCATAAACAGTCCACCTATAATTACCTCAAATACACAAAACTTCGGCAATAATGATGAATGTTTTACGGTGAAAATGTCTAACCAACATAAAGGTTAATATACGTACAAATCGCGAAGCTATTCTTGTGAATTGAATCGGTCGAATCTATACCGGTTTCGGATCATCAGAAGGGTGGCTCAAAATTGATTTTCTAACAAAGATGGTCCTTTTTTAGATATGATTGCAGAACAGATATGGTCTCTAAGGAAGATTCGACAGTACATCTCTAAAACATATTTTAGCAAAAGTCCTATTTCGGCACAATACATAATGGCGTGTTACTGAATTACCGGAGATATGTTAACACAGTTGTTTATTCTCTAGACGTCGCACAAAGCCATGATTGATCTTTTACGTCACTGTTACATTTAACCTTTCTCAGTACTTAATAACGTTTTCAACGCACTCGTATTCACCTGGCTATCGACCTTAGAGGTGTTAATTATTTAAAGATAAAAAAGATTTAAAGCAAGTCATCCGTGGTTGTTTTCAGCTCTTTAACCGCAGTTCCGCTTGAAATAATGCTTAATGGTTTTCGTGCGCCTGAGTGAGTTACTTTTTTCACAAAGTTTTTGTTCCATAAATAATTTTTATATATTGCAATAAATATCACACAATAATAAAGACATGATATCTAGGATCCTTTCAAATATTTGACAAATAGATCGAGATATTTTCATTGAAATCAGTTGTTTCATGAAACCTTCACTTTCGGTGCTGTTTCTGGATATAAAGATAACAAATGACGACGTCTTCTAAACTTTAAATTAAGGACACAACAGACTCTTCTACATCAGATCCTCATCTTTAAGCGGTTTTATAACACAACCAAGAAAGGGACGGTCTACAAATTAGCTGTGTAATAAGCGCGACGATTTCAATATTCTAATCGTGGACTTTCGCTTTCTTGACAGTAACATCCCTGTTTTCCAATGTAGGGTCTTTACATGTCGCTGTCGATTCGATTCCGGTAGTATATCAATATGACTTCGTAATATTTGATGTTGTTATGTATGACCTTGTTACAAAGATATACTTTTTATGCAAAATGTTTATAATATGGCAAGCTCATTTATAACAAAACTGTTGTCTAAAGTCAATGTTTTGATCTAGTCCTTCAGTTTTACACATATTGCTTTTAACATATGTCACCAGGGATTTTATTTTGTATTTGTTATGCGTGGAAATGAACATGTTGATTTGAGGGTGGTATGCCTCTCCAGAACTAATAATATGTGATTTGCAAAATCTAGGCATGAAAAATGAATTATAGATAGTATATTATTTATGTTGTAATAAAGTCAACTAACAAAACATCAGCCCTAAGACCTTACAATAGAATATCACGCGATGTATCATTTTGATACAGTACATCACAGCTTAATTTTCTCCTTTTCCACCCTCCGCTATGAAGGTGACTTTATCATTATAGCGACTAGTACCTAACACACCATGTATAATAATCTTATGTGAAGGGCGAAATTACCATTGGGTGAATATGGAGTTTAGAGATGAAGGACGAGTGTTGGACTGGGCGAAAGTTTTCCGGTATATAGTAAATAACTTTACAAAATCCACATTGTGAGGTTTAATAGAGATCGTTATGTAAATATGTATGGCTTATCATTGATAGAGATCATGCGATATTAAGTGGCTTGTTGAACCATAAGGTGGTTTAAAGTTGTTAATTGTTAAATTGTTTTTATATAAGAAAAACCTATTCATTGTCGGTTGTACCTTCCTACCTATGGTATTTATTGTTTCATTAGTTCAACAACGTTGATGAACTTTGCTTACTTTTGGTTCTATTTTTTTTCAACAAAACTCTTAGGAAGTCTATATTTCCTTAGAAATCACAAATATGATTTTAAAGATGTTCGACCGGTTTGACAACTAATAATTACAAAACATTTGAGAAAATATACAGTCCATGGAATAACGGAAGGCCTTCAAGGGAGTGGTCGGCCATAAAAAAACGTCTGACAGGGACTACACATACTTCCGCCCTGGTCATCTCAGTGAACGTTTTATGACGTCATCGTTAACATCACGACGACCTTTCAGAATCGCATCAGCCCATTCCAAAACATCGACATCAACGAATGAATTTAAAAGACGGACAATATTTTTTTAATGCAAAGTAGCTAACATATTGATATTAATGCTTCTATTTGCCAAAACACCATGGCCTGTATTCATCACAACGTTGTCATACTCAAGCACAAATTTTGTGCCCAAGCTGAATGTTTTGTTCCCGTTATAAAATAATGACAAAAAGACTTATTTTGTCAATGATTTGGAGAACATTTGAAGAGACTTATAGCTGAATACGACCAATCAGAGACGAGAACGGATCGGATATTTGTTTGTGAAATGTCAATTGCATAATTAGCATTTAAAGATACTTGTGTATTCATACAAACAACCAAGTTTCATTGAAATCTATCAGACAGAACAATAGTTATAGCCCTGTGTGTCTCAGCCAGTCAAAGGCCACGGCGGCCATCTTGGATGTGGCTGTGAATCGAAATACTTCAGTGTTTTTCGAGTCCGATTGGTAGTTTCCGAGATTACCTTTGTACAAAAAGTAGGAGACAGAATGATGAAAATAATAACAAGGAAAAGAGCAATGACAATGCCTTGGTCAGGGTAACTTAATTATTCATATTTAAATTGAACTGTCGTAGTTAAGCGACCATTTCAGTATGATTTGTTATATCGCACAGGAACCTATAGCACATATATCCAGTTTCTTTGAAGTTTTGAGTGTTTTCGTTCTAAACATGTTTGTAAACATTTTAATGATACGTTTATGTTTTATGCCTTTTACGGTCACCCCCCTGTTTGATACTTAACATGACCTGTAAGTCTACTTACCGTGTGGGTTTTGTTTACACACATTGTTGAAGTGAGTCCATTCCTCGTTGTCTTACATTGTATTGAAGATGTCCCTATCAGTGAGTAACCGCTGTCACACGTTAACGTTACACGATATGTCGAATGCTTGGAATCAGTGACCTACTTATCAACCCTGGGCTACTTTTGTCGACTATCTTTTTTTATTTTCCGCTTAAGTGTTACATAATGCATCAAAATAAAAAAGAAACTATCAAAAAAATATGCAGTTTTGTCAAAAGGAGACCATTTGTGATTTTGGTCCCCCACTTTACCCCCTCATAGCTCGGAGTGGTCTCCATGCTGACCTTAATTTCTTGTCACAGCATGATGACATAACCCTACAGTATGTATATACAAAAATGAAACTTATGGGTGATAGCCACCAAAATGGCACCCCTCCTTTACAATATGATGAAAACAGTTCTTATAAGTAATCGTTTGTTTCTCGATCATTTGATTAACTAATTTCGTCACGGTTATTTTACACTGTTTAAGTTTATTCAAACATGGATGTTATATTTCAGAATTATTTCTTTTCTATGAAACATGTTTATAATTAACGTGGAAAATACAAAACACAACCGTGCTTGTTGTATATCCGATTACCCCTCCATAGTTTTATACCAGTTTTTGAGAAAACATGTTACAGGTCTTTGTTTGGGAGACATACACAAAAGAACCACATTGACATTTGTACTGAAGGCAGTATGTTCCACACCACATCTTGTTTTTCACATTGTATTTTGTCTCCAGTAGATGTTGATTAAAAGCTTCCCAGTGGCGCACCACGTGTGGAGAACGTCCGGAAAACGTCTTATTTTAGTCACAACGTCCGCGACTTAAAAGCAACGTTGTGAGAACACCATTTTCCAAACGTCTGTGCATCGTTTGAAAATGACGTTGTAATAACGTTGTACTAAGATTACTTTCCTAACTTAAGTGTTTAAAATAAAGTAAAACTGAAATGTATGCGGGAATTATTCACTTTAATTTTATCAACTAGATATTAATTTCTGTATCTAACAAGATATTTCCAAAGACATACCATTTTTGGAATATAGCATTTCAACAATTATTCCTGTAATAGCTTTACAAATATTTCAATAACGATAAGACTGTTCTTACTGAAGCAGCGATATAACGATAGCACTTCGGTATTGTCTCCCCTTATTTTGCAACTTTGTCCACTAGAGGGCAGCATCCCATATACAATTTAAAACCATGTTTTTTTTATTGTTGACATCAGTAGCATCCAAGTTGATTAAAACGTATGATTAATAAAAGAATATTTCCATTATAAATGTTTAAATTGATGCATAAAGACGGAAAGAAAAAATAACACATCGATTTCCGCGGTATTTTATACTTCAATCTCTTTGTTTACCCATTCGATTTAAACTGCACAAACTGACCACTGGTCATAGAGAGTCACCCAAACTAGATCATTGATAACTAGCTTCACAGTCTTAATGTTTGTAGATGTTTCAATTTCAACTTCGTAAGTTAAGTAATTGTTGAAGTTTTTTCGTACAGTTTGCATTTTGACACTTTTAATATCTATTTACAAACAAAACATCTGACTCATGCATTCTCGTGTTAGTAAATATTCAATATCAATGATTTGTGCTAATGTGTAGTCCAAAAAAGTTTTGTGCACTATTTCAAAATGCAGTCTGAACGAAAAAAACTTATAAAATATTAATTCAATTAGTTGATATTTACAAACGTATTCAAACTGCCAATTAAACATTTACACTTGTAATGCTGTGTTTGTTGGGTTTTTTATTCGATTGCATTACAGGGTTCCTTACAAATGTCTTAAATACATATGCTATGCTGATGTGCTGTAACTCATATCGGCGTAAGATATGTGTATGTATTTAAGATATTTGAAACAAACTGCTGTCATTGCCTAATATTAAATTATAAATTAGACGTGGCGACGATGTCTGTACCACGTTAATTAACGTTGTCAAAATGTTACACACAAACGTTTTGCGAACGTTACATAAAAACGTCTCGCAAACTTTCATTTGCAACGTTACTGTAACCTAAATGCAACGTTGTGTCCTGACGTAACTGCAACGTGTTCAGGACGTTTTGTGCCCACTGGGAGTGGACATCGCGAATACGTAAACTCTACCAAAGTCTCCCCCAATAATCGTGCCGTTTGACTCAAGTATCGGGCAGGATATTATCCATACCAATAAATACATCTAGTTGAATGGGGTTTGCATCTTTTCGCTTTTTTGTCTGTTAATGTAATTTGTAACAGAAAAAAAGTGTCTTTATTACTCGGCAAACATGCCTGTTTCCGCGTTGTATCCGAATGACTGGTAAACTGTGAATGGTCTAGGTGCATATGTCTTTAATACCTCTGGGAAGATGTAGACAAACAACTGACAGCTAGAGACACAGAGACACAGACAGAGAAGCTAGAAAAAGGAAATAAAGACAAAGGCAAGGCGGACCTAAATTAAAAGAAGTATTAAGTAGAAATTACAATGAATGCATAATGATTTCAAAAAATTGAAAACGTGAGTTTTAGCTGATGTTTACTGGTAATGTAATGAAACTGCCTTGCGAAGCCTCAAATAAAAGATGTGTGGGATGTCATTAAGCGTCGATTTTGACGGAGCTGAAAAAAACCTAAAAAAATAATAGAACTTCCTCCAGCGTTAATGCAAGGAATGACTGGATCTTTAATTAATTATGACGACCCCACCAGAGATCATAATCTGAGCAACAATATTTAGGCTATAAGCACACAGGTAAATAAGATAATCATCTAGAAATACGAAGTAAGGGAACCCTCATTTAAACACCAGGTAAAAGGATATAAAAGGTCGGGTAAAAGTAAACATTTACTGCACGTATGACAAATATTTCGATCATTTACGATTCATCAGTGGTTCAAAAGGTAAACATTGCTGTCTGATGTAGAAATACAGCAAACGAGCAACTGTGCCAATAGTATGAGTTCTAGTGCTACAACTGTGCAATTATTCTAAAAGTAGTATTGCTATACTGGTAACAAAAACCTTGTCAAGCATTTCAATTGCAGTTACATCCAAAGTGTGCCTTCGTTAAATCACAAGAAATTCATTAACCACATATATTCCTATACCGATTTCTGTGTTAGATGTCGACTGCTGACGGACAAACGATTTCTGTGTTAGATGTCGACTGCTGACGGACAAACGATTTCTGTGTTAGATGTCGAC